>CP045896.1:2344830-2397248 GCA_013387185.1 Caligus rogercresseyi
CTAAACAGCGCCGCGACGTAACCAAAAAATTTGTTTTTGTTCTGTGAAATGAATTAGTCTGTTGAGCTATTTTTGTAGTAATGCTGTTTTTTGACCAGAAAAAAAAAAAATACTAATAATAAAATAGTGTTTTGTTCATATCGGTGATATAAAATCGAAATCGAAAATTTTGGGGAAAAAAATCGAAATCTAAACTTTTCTCATATCGCACCAGCCCCCATCAGGATCACTAGTTCTCATTATAACAATATGAGTATTTCATAACGTATTTTGAGCCATTGCTTACTATTGAAACAGTTCATCATTTGTCCAAATAGCTATGTGTTTAATAAGGAATACTGTATATGTCCATTCTTTTGGGAGTAATAATTTATATAGTATTATAAAATATGGTAACCCCCGATTTTTCATATAAAACGCAATAAAAAATGCAAAAAAAGTTTATTTGTCCTTTAATAATACAAAATCACCCCTACGATGAGCATGAATATAATATTTCCTTCTTAATACCTATATATGAGGTTAAAAAAGTACAATTTCAAAGGAAGACGATAGTTTTGTACTATAAGCAAAATAATCACTTTTTTCAATGAAATAGGATTTGCCTCGTCATTCATATAGTGCATTTTAAAAAACTTCTAAGAAGGTACAATTCACTTATTATGTTTGTTGACTGGAAAATAGTTTTTGTAACGTATAACTATCAATACGATTAAAAAAACTATTTTTATTCCATACATATTATGTATTTTGCATATTTTGTTACATGAAAGGTGTCTCTTTTTAGTGTAGTTTTAAATTAATAATATTAAATGGCACAAAGCAGGCTGTTAAAGCACGGTTTAAAGGATGTATTAGTTTCTTTGCTTCCGAAAATGTATGTTTATGCTGTAAAAATCCACCGTGATAAATTACAAAGAGCCTGTGAATTACATCGGGATTTCCAATCAAAAGTTGATGCGTGGATGAAACGTATGTTGATCCCAATAGCTTTGCTTTTTCGCTTTTTAAAGAATAAATCAATTAATCATAATTTTAATTTGATAACTGAAACCAAAAATGTGGTCCTTTTTAAATTGTCGCAGTTTATAAATATTTAAATTCTTTTAGTCTTTACCGGAACAATGTATACAAACCATTCGAGTTAGTTTTTCATGATCTGGCATTTCTTCATTAGGAGTTATTACACTTTTATCAAATATATATCTGATATATATAATGTAATTTTTTGTAATTCGTACATAAAAATAATGATTCCAGTCTTCTTATATACACATATAGTTACACATAATACAAAACTTTTATCATCATAGTTCTGGCCGAATGAGAGATATTACACTATCATGATCAAATGCATTGATATAACAACAAAAGAGGAGGTCTCTCAAATGAAACTACCAAGAGCCTGTCTGAAAGAGACTCGATTATTTTGGTATATCAATCTTCTTGCTCGAAATTTCTACAAGGCATTAAAAGCTTTTGTAATTATAAAATGTATTTCCTCCTGAAAAGGCCGATGTATAAAAAGGAAAAGGGGGACTTAGTCTTAAAATAATATTAAAATAGGAAAATCTTAATGGTCTTTGTCATGGACAATTTAGTGGCTTCACAATCAGACAACAAAAAGAACTCTGAGATCATTTGAAAAAAATTATTTGAAATACTTTTCACACGTCTTTAGAAGATCTCTATCGTATGCCCATTCATAAAAGATGAATGGATTTATAATTTTTTATTTTTGTTCACTTAAATGAGGATACAATCTCAAAAGACAAAAGCTGTCTAACTTGCTTTGAAATTATATTTTATTCCATTATATTGTATAAAGGTCAGAGTTTAATGCAACACTTCAAAAGCTTAATGTATATTAAATGGACATAATTTTTATTGTTTAAAAAAAAATAAAAATGTTCATTCCATTTGATGATGTATGTAGATAGATAGATGTGTGTAAGTAATTATTGTTCAAACCCATACAACTCAATAGGATAAATAATTTTTTAAGTATGTCAAATAACATTTTTCTTAGTTTTATTTCATTAAACTTCTTTTTAATAAAAAGCGACTTATAAGCTCTGAACTTATTAGGTGTATGGATCTACATGACAATATACAGGGGTGTGCAGGCGAATCTAGACTTTTTTTAGCACGGAAACAAGATACTCATATTCAAGAACAAGACCTTTAATTGACTTTTTTTCATATCACACAGATTTAAATGACTTTTCTCTTAATGTTCATTCAATCCAACTTCCTCCTTTCACAATAACAGCCTCCACACGGTGCCTGAACTCCCAACGGCATGAACAACTGTTCCTTGGACAAGTTGGCCACTGCCTGGATGATAGCAGCTTTCAAGGAGTCCACAGTGTTGTGAGCACGCTTGTTAGTGTCCCTTTCAAGGACGCCCCACAAGTAGTAGTCGCAGGGTTGAGGTCAGGGCTGCTGGGGGGCCAGAACTCCTTTGACCAGAACATGTGAGATTCTCTAAGCACCAGTTTTGCACCAATTCGGTCTGGAGTCTTCTTTCCGTTGTTAAGAATCCTTCCTCGATGTCCTCCGACTCCTTGAAGGACTTGGCAATGCTGTAAACAGTAGCTTTGGGGAATTTGAAGAAGTCGATGATCTCCTTGGGCGCACAGCCGCAACGAAGCGCCACAATAATGGCCGTCTTGCGCTCAAGTTCCCGGGACATTTTCAATCTTTTGTTATTAAACAAGCTCATAGGATATACTAACCAGTTCATACATTTTTAAGCTTCTACCCGAACTGGTTTCTGAGATACAAGTACTCAAAGTTAATCTAGATTCGCCTGCACACCCTGTAGATATATATATATATATATTAATTTTGATATGAATATTTTTTAATTAACATCTGTTGTAAATGGTAGATGCTTATTAGAGCTACAGGCTTTTTATTTATCCCTTCTTTAGAAAATAATGAATCCCTCTATCTGATGGTTCACAGCAAGGAAATAATATTTATACTTAATTCCTACTATATATATATATATTGATTCATTCATGAATGCCCTGATATATGTGGCTTATATTCTAGTTTTTTTCATCAAGCTATTTTATTGATAATAAGTTTCTATAAGGAATATATTTTTGTCTTTTTTATAAATAAATAACAAGGAACAAATGGTCAAACAAATATGTCCCATTGTAGCCATTAAATTTCAGGTACACAAATAATATTAAGAAGAAGTATTTATAAAAAAAAATTCAAAAAAATTCTTATGGTTTTTAAGCGATTTCGGAGTTTGGCTAAAATATGGATTGATATGAATTTCTCAATTATAGTTATCTGATTGGAATCAATTTATATAATGATATAGTAAATGTGATGCATTTATTTGAGTCAGACCCATAACTTTCTTAAATGATATATTATTTTGTTTAGTTTATCGTTTTGTTAGCTTTCGCAAGATGTAAAACCATTAAAAACCAAAAAAAAACCTTAAGCAGTAAAACGCTAAATATATTACAATTTCCCATGAAACAAAACTCATCTTTGAAGGAGTTTTATAACTAACTGAACGTTTTGACCTGAAAATGGCCCCGCAATTTTTTTCCGGAGAAAAAAAATATTGCAGAACATTTTGTCCCTACTAAATCTCAAGTCGTGATGGAATAGGATTGCGGCAAATTAATTTAATTTAAAAAAGGAGTCCCTTATATAACATGATTTATGAAACATACATATTTTCTTATTTGAAATTATAATTGGTATGAACATAGTATTTTTAAAGTTTTCTATCAAAGATTTTACATTGTGAGAAACTTATTTGAAAATCTTTTAATAAACATATATTGAAGTCCATCAGTATATGGCTCAAATCAGGGAATACTATAATATATAGGAATAGGAACTTCTCTTTTTATGTCAATTTTAACTACCTGTGTAAAAAAAAGGAAAGGAGGGAGTTCCTAATAGAATAAAATAAGACTTTTCCTTACGAAGGTAGTTAACTTTGACATAAAAGGAGGGAGTTTCTATTCCAGGTTAAAGTAGTATTCCTGCTCAAATTTACAAAACTTAGCCTCAGACTTTAAAAAGCATATATATTTTTTTTAATAGTATTTTGTATTTTGTTAGTTGTTCATACCATGATTTTTCTTTGTTTTTCAGCGGTAAAATGCATTCGCAGCATTCGTCGCTGGGCTACGAGAACTTTTCAAACGACGGGCCATCAAGTTCGTGGTCATGGTATCCCCTGAAGACCTCAAGGCGAATGCGGAGTTCATTCGCATGGCGGACTACCACTGTCAGGTCCCCGGGGGCTCCAATAACAACAACTATGCCAACGTGGATCTCATTCTAAGCATCGCCCGGCACTTTAAGGTCCAGGCCGTTTGGGCCGGCTGGGGACATGCCTCGGAGAACCCAAAGCTCCCCGAGTCCCTCTCTAAGTTTGGAATCATGTTCATGGGCCCCACGGAACATGCCATGTGGCTCCTGGGGACAAATTGCCTCCAACATCGTAGCGCAGGCTGCAGAGGTCCCCACACTGCCCTGGTCCGGCTCCGGCTTGGAGGCACAGTTCATTGGCTCCAGCGGAAGGCTTCGCGTTCCCAAGGAGCTATATAAGAAGGGCTGTATTCAAACCCTGGAGGAAGGGCTCCAATGCTCCGCTGTGATTGGATATCCTGTCATGATCAAGGCCAGCGAAGGAGGGGGCGGAAAGGGGATTCGAAAGGCTGTCTCGGATGAAGACTTCCGGAAGCAATACCCTCAGGTTAGATAAAAATTCAGGAATAATTTCATTTGAAAGCGTATATTTGATGTTAAGTTAAAGATATTATATTATATTATAATGCAGATTTGATTTCAGTCCACACTTTAAAAACCTTAAACGGATTGGTTTTCATCAATTTTTAAGATATTGTAGAATCATTTAATAATATAATTGTCTAGTTACATAATTTATTTAAAAGAATGTCTTAAAAATATTTAGATATACACATCATTGATTAATTTAAAATTCAAATTTGATTTTAGGTCCACAATTAAACACTCAAGAATAAATGTCTTTTTGATACTTTTTTAAATATATTAAATAATTGTGGCGAACTTGAATTGTTTATTTATATACGTTATTAATTAAATAATAACTTGAGATAAAATGTTGATTTATGTGTCCACAATAATAGAGCCTATAAAAAAAAGAATATTCAATTCCCATATATTCGACCACTCATGGACTAGTATAATTGTAATCAAACCATTAAGCTCTTTTATACCAAATGTGTCACTTATTTGTAGTCATTTAAGGGTTCATTATCAAGTAGTCAGTTAATAATATGACCTTTTATCATTTCTATAAAACTCTTATATTCGTAATTATGGAATCATAAGTGATCCTTATTTAATTTTTATTATTAATCCAGTTGGGTTTTCCAAGATTTTTACTAATGTCAGGATTTTTAAATATAAATATATTGAAATAAATCACCAATTGCCTTGAAAGTACATAATCAAGTCGTAGACTTGAAAAAGAGCATATACAATCGGCCCTCGTTACTTAGCCCCTCAACATCTCGCAGTTCTTTACTACGCGACGACGGCTTGGCTCCCGTTTTTTCACGGCAAAACGTCTCCAAATTGAACTCAATGGCAGAATTTTCCCACAAAAAAATATTAATATCTAATATTCACCTACTGATAATTCATCCTATAAACACCTTAATCTCACTGAATTATGTAAATTTCTTCACGAAAATATCCAAATCCGTAATTTCCAGCATGGGGGGTACTAAAACTAAGAATATTCAGTAGTTTTTAAGATATTTGAGGTTGACAACTGGTAAATCTTCGAAAAAGCAAGATGGCGCCCCCCCCCAAAAAAAAAAAATCCGACTGCGTACATGTATTCAGACGCACGGTCGACAACAAGGCAAAATGGTGATAAGCTTAAACGCTGGGTGATGTCAAATCTCTCTAAATTTCAAATATATCAACATCGCGACCCTCATATATATCGCGGTGGTGGTCGTGTAGTGGATCCGGGCCGTCGCGACTTTGCGAGGGACGACTGTATTTAATGCTATAAATAGCTCTTTATGTTAATTCTTATGCAGGAACTATTTTTATCTTTGATGAAAAATATCACAATTTCTACCAAGCTTTTTTGCGTGATAGCTCAACTCTCAATGTTAGGGTTACGTTTGTCCTCTTACCGCGAGGACAAGGTCAAAATTAATTAACCTCATCGAAAAGATCCTATGTTCGTTTTTGTAATTTTTATGCTAGTATACTTATTTATATTTTCGCATACACACTCAATCCAAGCAAATAATACAATGTTGGCTTTTATGAGTAATTAACAGATCCATTAGTATGATGCAATTTCAGTTGAATGCGTAAGTAAATCAATGACTTCAAATAACTCAAAGCACTGTTTTAACTATATATTAGAAGTCCCTTTTACAGATGTGTGAAATGTCTATAAAAATCCTCTCATAGGTTAGATTATTTGGTGTAATGCCCTATTACATAATTTTACGACTTAAAATACCTAACACACACAGTTACTTTGTTGCTCAATACATTATTTCTAGTATGATCATTGAATGTTTATTTATAATTAATACCCGATTTCTTGATTACGTCACAGTCAGGACTTATTTTTTATTTAACGTTATTGATGACACAATATGTCAGTCTCATGTCTTGATAAAAGAAGGAAATGGTTATTTTGAAACGATTTTTTATACCCACACTTTCTATTTTTGGTCTTTTAAATATTGGACAAAGTTGATGACTTGTATTCAATCTCTTATAAAACATTTAAGTCCATAAATAATTTTTATTAGTTCAATAATTTGTCAAAATTATATTTTCCTTTTAATTTGCATTAACTATCAAATGATGTACTCACAACAATTTTTTATAGTTAGTAAAAGAGTATAAAATCGTAGATGATTGTACTTCACATTTATTGGACAACATTTTTGTTTAAAAAATAATACAAATGTATAGCTATGTTATTAATAAAATATTATTTTATTTGTATTGTGTTTTGGATTCAAGTATATACATGATAATAGGAGGAAATTAAAACAATTACGAATTAGTTGAATCCCAATTACGTCACATTATATTATCCAAATTATTAACTAACACAGATTTCAGACAATGGTTAATGACTACACCATTAAGGAACAGTTGTCAAGACGTAATGGAATAGGGGATCATCCTATGTTTGCAAGAACACCTCACGTTTTAGTTAATTTAAAATGCTGCCTTAATGATTATATACCCTATAAGATAGGTGTTAAAAATTTATTGCTGCTTAGCAAAAATAAAAAAAATTAAATGAAATAATTGTTGTCACCCCCCCCCCCCCATTTTAATAAATATATTAATAACTAATGATACTTAACTTGAAATATGAGTAATTACTATAATTAGAATCACAAATAAAGCTAACTATCGCCAGTTCCTTCGTTTCCATATTCGAGTTTAGGACTACCACCACCAGACAATCAACCCCCGGCATTTACCCTCGGTGCCATTCACCCCCCGTTACTAATATTATTACCTCCGCCGAAGGAGGTATTGTTTTCACTGGCGTGGTTTGTTGGTTTGTTTGTTGGTTTGTCAGCAGGATACCGAACGGATTCGGATGAAACTTTGTGGAGTTGTTAGAAGTGCCAAAAGGAACAAGTGATTAAATTTTGGCATCTCTGAGTGCAGAATTAAGATGCAAAATGAGCTAAATACTAATAAATATTTCAAGTTAGCCTACTCTGCCAATAGATGTCGCTGTGCTGATAAATCGGGTGCCGGGAGCGTCTTCCTCTCGGAATTTCCGTCTAGGGGAACCCTCCCCCGTCCCTCTACGCCGCCCCAGTCGTGAAAAATCCGCCTCGGAAGGCTCATAAGGACCCCGTGACGGCGGAGGTTTGCACTCTCTGAGTGTATATATGCCTCTAGTTATCTCTTAAAGTCAACTTATGAATTTAACTATGTGTTTTTTATTACAAAATTGCATTAATGTTTAAAACCTATGTTTCTAATATCGGTCATATGTTTATATGGCCGATATTAGGAACATAGTTTTCAAACACTTATGCAAATGAAAGCATAGTTAACTTCATAAGTGGACTATAAGAGATAATAAATATTAGTAACGGGGGTAAATGCCTGGTGGTGATAGTCCTGTTACGGAAATATTCAGTTAGTGTTACTTGTTTTTCTAATGTTCCATCCATCCCCAAGATCACTGACGTCATTGCTTTAAAAATCCCTCATAATGAAACATGGATGTCCAAATCAACGGACGTTGCTCTTCTTTTTCTATTTTATAGATAAAAAAGTGAATTCTGAGCAAATATTGCTCTGAGAAATGGATATAAGCAAGGTATATTTATATACAAGTTATGCCCATTTTGTTAAAAGCGCTGACTTTTCGCTTATCTGTGGGTTTAATGACGTCACACTTTACCATTTATGTGTGATGACGTCACAAATAATAAGATGCCTGACGTTTCATACTCCATGAAAGCATGAAATGAGCTTACCTTGTATTCTGTATACTTTGGATATGAATACATATATCCACATAAAAGATTTGACTAAAGGTTTGAGATCATTTTAATGCATATTGATAAGTAAAGACAATTCAGCTCAAAATAAATATTTCCATTTTTTATAAAGGATAAACACTACATTTATTTCAAGATATAAATCAAATTCAATGTATTTTTAATCATTAGGTCCAAGCAGAGGTCCCGGGATCCCCGATTTTCGTCATGAAGCTTGCTCAAAACGCCCGTCATTTAGAGGTACAATTGCTCGCGGATGAATATGGGACTGCCATTTCCCTCTTTGGACGAGACTGCTCCATCCAGAGGCGGCATCAGAAGATCATTGAGGAGGCCCCAGTTGTGGTTGCCTCCAGCAGCGTGTTTCGGGAAATGGAAGAAGCTGCTGTGAGACTGGCAGAGCTTGTGGGATACAGAGGCGCTGGAACAGTGGAATATCTCTTCGATGATCTAGGAAATTGGTAAAATTGTTATTTTTATTTAAATAATTTTGGAAAATCAGTTAAATATTTTCAAATTATATTTCTTATTTCTTTACTTTGACTTTTATTCATTTCTTCAAATATTATATGTTTTCAAACTAAAGATATGTTTCGTGTATTTAAAAAATAGTCTTGCAGTCTAATTTTTTAAATATGCACTTTAGTTTTTCCTTTTAAAAAATCAGTTAGTTCACTGGCACCTTCACATTGAACTTGTTCATTCATATATGTTTTTTATGTCAATTTGGATTGTATATTTCTTTTATTAACGGAGCCTAAAACTTGCTTTATCAGAACTGGTGTTAGTAAGATCAGCCAAGTACTACGAGTGAGCAGCACTTTATTTTATATTATGATGGTTACTGATCTTTGAATTACTTTTTTGAAATGTAAGTAATTGTTTTGAACATGTTTATAGTTTTGGAAACTATTTAAGTAAGAATGAAACTTTTTTCATGAAGTTTATATTCCATTTCCTCTTTTTTTGTGTGACTAAGGGATTAAAATTTACTTTTTTCAAATTAATTGTTAGTCTTAGTTGTTGATCCCTTAGGTCAATAATGCCAAGCCTAGAAGCAGCTGCACTTTACGAACGAAAAACATTTTATTTGTAAATATGTCGATTTTAAACGTTCAAAATATTAATATTGATCACTTTCGGCCCTTTTTAAAAAATGGTTATATACACAATTAATAAACTAACACAACGCTCTGTTTTTTAAAGTCAGTTTTAGACTTCGCAATTCTGGTCAAATAAATATTATATTCTCCCTGTCAAGACTGTTATGAAAAGCAATTATTTAAATTGAACAAGTTCAATGTGATTGGATAAAAGAACCAAACAATTATTATAAGTGTAGTGGAATGACTATTTTATAAAAATAACACATTATAATTTAGATTTATAAACTTAGTTAATGTTTATTATTTAATTTTTCTTCGCACTTAATTTTTTTAATAAGATTGAAACGCCTGCCATATTTTTAAAGAAATGTATATATACGTTATTAATAAAGCATCAATACATTAACTTATATAATGTATATTATTTTAAATTCCAATTAATTAAAATAAACGTTTCTTTTCTTGCATAGGTACTTTCTCGAGCTGAATCCTCGCCTCCAAGTGGAACATCCCTGTACGGAAATGGTTGCCAACATTAACTTACCCGCTTCACAACTAATGGTTGCCATGGGAATCCCTCTCCACCGCATGAAGTCCATTCGACGCCTTTACTCCCAAGAGCCCCTTGAGGAGACCCTGCTCGACTTCAAGAGCTCAACCCCTTGCCCAAAGCCCTACGGTCACGTCATTGCGGCTCGAATCACGTCCGAAAATCCCGACGAGGGCTTCAAGCCTTCCTCAGGCACAGTCCATGAGCTTAACTTTAAATCTAATAAAAACGTTTGGGGATACTTTAGCGTCTCGGCTTCCGGGGGTCTCCATGAGTTTGCTGACTCTCAGTTTGGACACATATTCAGCTGGGGAGAGGATCGAGAGCAGGCCCGGGAAAATCTAGTTGTTGCTCTCAAAGAACTTTCCATTCAGGGGGACTTTCGAACGATTGTTGAGTATCTTATCATGCTCTTGGAAAAGGAAGAGTTTCAGAACAATTCCCTGAATACGGGCTGGCTAGATACCCTCATTGCAAATAAGGCCAAGACCAACAAGCCTCATCCCATGCTCAGCATCATTTGTGCATCCTTAAACGTTGCTGATCAAGTTATCAACACAAACTTTCAATCCTTCAAGGCCTCCTTAGAAAGAGGCCAGGCCCAGCCTGCCAAATTTCTCAAGAATTGTGTTCACGTGGATCTCATTCAAGAAGGCTTCAAATATGCAATTTCTGCGACAAAAATCGGCCCCACGCTATATTTCATTGAGCTGAACGGAAGCTTCAAGGAAGTGATTGCCCACAAGATGACGGATGGCCAGCTCCTTCTGGCCGTGGAGGGAATGACGTTCACTACCTGCATGCAAGAGACGCCGGATCAGTACCGAGTCGTAGTTGGGAACCAAACAGTTGTTTTTGATAAGGAAAATGACCCTTCATGCCTTAATTCTCCATCACCAGGGAAACTCCTCAAGTTTTTAGTCCCTGATGGCTCACATGTGGGCATGAATGAGACTTATGCTGAGATCGAGGTCATGAAAATGGTCACCACACTTCATGTTCGGGAAAGTGGGGTCATCACCTTTTGTAAGCGACCAGGGGCTGTTCTGGAAAACGGAGGCCTCATTGCACGGATTGTATTGGATGACCCTGCCTCTTGCCAGAGCTCCAAGGAGTACGATGGTCCGGGATTCCCTGACTTTGACAAGGAGCTCTGCGTAGGTAAGGCCATCATGAACTTGCATCAAGGATATCTTAAGGCCAAAGGGAAGCTCGAGAACTCCCTGGACGGCTACTGTATCCCTGAGCCACACTTTAAGTCCATGATCGATCAAGTCATTGATGATTTCCTCATGCATATACGAGATCCAAAATTGCCCCTTGATGAAATGAAAGAAATACTTGCCTGCATTTCTGGACGTGTGCCCCATAATGTTGAAAAGGGTATCAATAAGGCCTTAGCAACTACGAACAGAATATCACTTCAGTTCTTGCTCAGTTTCCCACCCAGTATGTCGTTCACGTCATTGACGCTTACTTGGCAGGGATAAACCCCAAAGATAAAGAAATCGCAGAAATGACGGTCCAGCCCATCATTGATCTTTGCACGCGATATAGGAATGGAGTGCGTGGCCAAATGAAAGACACAGTCACGGATCTTCTTCGACGGTATATCGAGGTCGAAAAGCATTTTCAAATCGGTCATTATGATAAAGTAGTCAATAATCTTCGCCAACACATCAATAGTTGTGATCAAAAGGATATGATATGGGCTGTGGAGCGAATTTTTGCTAGAAATCAGTACAAGCAACGAAATGTCATAGTTAATTCCCTCTTGGACAAGCTTTGGAGCTTTGAGCCTCGGCTTACAAAAGATTTGAAGCCCATTCTCTCAGAGTTGACGACACTGATTCGACAAGAGAACGCAACCGTGGCACTCAAGGCCCGGACCATCATAATTGCTTCGGAAAAGCCTTCTTATGAGCTACGGCACAATCACATCGAGAAAATGTTTCTGGACGCCATTAATCGAGCAGATGACACTCATTTTAATCTCAGAAAGATGATCACTGACGAAAGCTCTATTTTTGATGTCTTGGGAGACTTTTTCTATCACGAAGAACGATCCGTTCGAGCTGCTGCCTTAGAGGTCTACGTTCGCCGGGCTTTTATGTCATACGAACTGACCGCCTCACAAATTTGATCTACAGCTATGACTGTCAAGCTGTGAGATTTGATTTCCTTCTTCCCCAATCCCACCCTAATCGATCATTTCATAGCATACGTAACATGAATTCCTTTATTGACTGCCGTCGACATGGACTCATGACATCCTTTAAGAACTTTGAGGATTTCACGGACAACTTTGAGGACATCTTGGCCTTGTTTCACGATCCCACAGACTCATTCCTTTCATACGAGCTTGATATGTCTCATAACTCCCCAAGTTCCTTTGATGAAAGATATGAGAGATGCAATCAAACAGGCAAGCTCTAATGAACATCTTGAACGTCGCCATACGAATGAACAACTCCGATCACGCCCTAAGCGAACTGCTCCAAAAATTTTGTGATGAGAATATCGCTGAAATGAAGAAATATGAAATCCGACGCCTTACATTTATTATCCTTCTCGATAAAGAATTCCCCAAATATTTTACCTACAGGACACGAAGTGATTTTAAAGAGGATAAAATCTACCGACATTTAGAACCTGCACTCGCATTTCAACTTGAGCTGAATCGCATCAAGAACTATGACCTGACTTCTATTCCCGTTTCAAACACAAAAATGCATTTATACCTAGGCAAGGCCAAAGTTGCGGGTGATAAGGAAGTAAGCGACTTCCGATTCTTTATCCGGTCCATCATCCGGCACTCGGACTTGGTTACAAATGAAGCATCCTTTGACTATTTAAAGAACGAGGGCGAACGCCTTCTCCTGGAGTCCCTGGATGAACTGGAAGTCGCCTTCACACATCCCATGGCCAAGAAAACAGATTGCAATCACATATTCCTCAACTTTGTACCTGCTGTAAACATGAATCCGAATAAGATCGCTGATGATGTGAGGGAAATGATATATCGCTATGCGTCAAGGCTCATGAAGCTAAAGGTAAAATATGCGGAAATACGTATTGCGATCCGAAACTCAGGGGAGAAGAAGAATTCCATCGTTCGTCTCTGCATTTCCAATGACGCAGGCTATTATCTTAATATGATCATATATAAGGAATATGCAGATCCTCAAACTGGGGTGATTAAGTTCATAACCTTTGGCCCCGAGCAAGGTCCTCTTCATGGACTTCCCGTGTCCACGCCCTATATGACCAAGGACTTTCTGGAGATGAAGAGAAGTCGGGCTCAGGCTGTGGATACGACATTCGTCTACGACTTCCCAGATCTGTTTAAAATGGCCTGAGAGACATTTGGAAGGACTTTCATGCTCTTCAAAACGTTGAAAATCCCCCATTTCGATCAGATTCTGAAGTCTTTTCTTGCACGGAGCTCGTCCTGGATTCAAATGAGCTGAAGGTTGTGGAGCAAAAGCGCTATCCAGGAGAGAACGACATTGGGATGGTGGCTTGGAAAATGACTCTCAAGACACCGGAGTACCCTGAGGAAGGGGGAAGAGATTTGATCGTCATCGCCAATGACATAACGCATCAGATTGGATCCTTTGGACCAAAGGAGGATAAACTTTTCTACAGAGCATCGGAATTAGCAAGAAAGCTCAAGATCCCACGAATTTATTTAGCAGCCAACTCAGGGGCTCGCATTGGCATTTCCAAAGAAATTCAAAAGATGTTTAAAGTCTCATGGGAAGATGAAAATGATCCCGAGAAGGGTTTTAACTACATTTATCTTACTCCTGATGACTATTTAGTCTCACAAAGCGAGGCCATGAGAATATTGTTTACTCTGAGTTAATTCAAGATAAAGACGAGAGCCGTTATAAGATCACGGATATCATTGGCTTAAATGAGGACATGGGAGTTGAAAATTTGAGCTACGCGGGTCTAATTGCAGGGGAAACATCACGAGCCTATGATCAAATTGTTACCATGAGCATGATCTCCGCTCGAGCCATCGGAATCGGAGCATACTTAGTGCGTCTGAGTCAACGCGTCGTACAAGTTGACAATTCCTCCATCATACTTACAGGAGCAGGAGCTCTGAATAAGCTTCTTGGTTCAGAGGTTTACACTTCAAACGTGCAACTTGGTGGGACACAAATTATGTACAATATGGCGTGACTCATCGATGTGAACGTGATGATGTGAATGGGATAAAACGGCTTCTGACCTGGTTAAGCTATATGCCTAAAAAGAAAGAAGCCCCTCTGCCCATTTAATTCCTTCTCATGATCCAATAAGTCGTCCTGTGGAGTACTATCCATTAGAGGGAGAGCCCTATGATCCAAGATGGCTGCTCAGTGGAAAGAGAAGCTCAGAGGGAAACTTCTGGGATTCTTTGATGATGGAAGCTTTGATGAAATCATGGCCAACTGGGCAAAAACCGTTGTCGTAGGAAGAGCTAGATTAGGAGGAATACCCACGGGTGTCATTGCAGTCGAGACACGTACCGTAGAGCTTCATTTGCCTGCAGATCCCGCCAATCCCGACTCTGAAGCTAAGGTTGTATCCCAAGCGGGCCAAGTCTGGTTTCCTGACTCTGCCTACAAAACTGCACAAGCCATTTTTGACTTTAACCGAGAAGAACTGCCCCTCATCATATTTGCCAACTGGAGAGGGTTCTCCGGTGGCATGAAAGACATGTATGAGCAAGTGCTCAAGTTTGGATCCATGATTGTGGACGCCCTACGACAATACAATCAGCCCATTATTATTTATCTACCCCCGTTTGCTGAGCTGAGAGGCGGCTCCTGGGTCGTCATTGATGCGACCATTAACTCAGCCCAGATGGAAATGTACGCGGATCCCAATTCACGGGGAGGCGTTCTGGAGCCGGAGGGAATCGTTGAAATCAAATATCGCATCAAGGACTTACGCCTCACCATGGAACGCATTGACCCCGAAATGAGTAGAATGGCCAAGGAATGGAAGTCGTTAGAGGTTACAGAGGAAAAACGAAAGCAGCTTGAAGCGGATATGAAGCTGAGAGAAGAGCTTTTAGCTCCCGTGTATCACACGATATCCGTGCACTTTGCAGACTTGCATGATACTCCCAAGCGTATGATGGACAAGGGAGTCATCAAGAAGATTGTGCCTTGGGAAGAATCCCGTGAAACCTTCTACTGGAGGCTCCGAAGAAGAATCATCGAGAACCAACACATGAAGCGCATCAAGACATCAGCACATCCCTCACCATTGGACAAATGGAGGAAATGATACGCCGGTGGTTCATTCAGGGACAATCTAACCCCGAGAACCAACGCCGCTTCCAGTGGGACTGCGATCAAACCGTCGTGGAATGGTATTCCAGCGAAGCCGAGTCCATTGTCCTGGAAAATCTAAAAATCCTTCAAACGATTGCTTCACGAAGCAACTAAAGACCCTCATGGACAAATTCCCAGATCTTGCATTTGAGGCTGGAATCAGTTTGGCCCAAAGAATGTCTTCTGAGAAGAGAGTGGACTTCCTAGAGGCCATTAAAAACATGAAAATAGATGAAAAGAATCTCAAAGATATCTGATGACTCCTCTGACACGAGTGAATAACCTCATTTTTCTTCTTCTCTTTTTAAAATAGTAATAATAATAATAATACTCATCTTCATTTTTATGTATTTTGTGATAAGTATGAGCTTTGATAATGTTGATTTTATGAGCATCTTAGATTAATTGAACCTATATTGTTTTTTATACTCATGAAATTGTCTTGCCAAATTTCTAGTCTACACACAAAGCTTAAATACTTCGATGCCTTTAATGTTATGTTTAACGAGACAGATATAATATATATTTATATTAAATTGTTTATTTATTTGCTGCTATAGAGCTAAGATTAATAACCCTCAGGACCTTGGATGAAATACTAGGCAAGACGTCATAAGAACTAGTGTTGCTTTACAGAACTCGGGATTTAGACTTCAGACTACAGAAACAAATGTTGATAAAAGGATGAGGATATATAAAGAATAAGATATCCATTCGTCTATTCGTTCGTTTTCCTGGCTCCCCTCCAAACGAATCATTAGATCTTGACCAGTGTAGGTCGAATATTACTTTGAAAGTAGTATGTAATATACTACTTTTACTGCGTAGTAATATTTTTGTAAATATTAGTTATTACTTCTCAAAAGTAATAATATACTACTTTATATTAGACATTACTTTTTTGAGCATTTCGGAACAATAGTAAGTAAAGGCAACAGGATTCGTAAAAATCCTCACCAAACCTAGCTTGCATTTTTATGTCCACTGGGTGACGTCACATAATACATTCACAGTTCATTAATTTTTATCGAAAATGCCTGTCGAATATTTTTTTTTTTCACGAAAGTAATATGTGACTAGGATATTACATATGAGTTATCACTTGAAAGTAATATCTAACATGTTTGTTCTCTAGTTAGTCACAGTAGTATACTAAGTAATATATTACTCGCACGCGCGTTAGGGAACAACCCTGATCTTGACTAAATTAATAATTTTGAGGACATGGAAAGGGTTTTGTTGATGGTGGAATCTCCCGGAAAATTTCTTAGCGTCATTTTATTCATCAAAACGTTTTTTCAGCGAATTTGCTTTAGGAAGGAAATTTTCAATCACTTTTTGTGCATGGCCATTATTGAATCATTACATTTGGATTGAAATAAAAAGCAAAAATATGATGTAGAGAAGAGAATAACTCATTGAGCTTGAGATGAACGATTTTTTTAAAGGTGTGTCAATCACATCAAAAAAATAAACAAAAGAGCATAATTAACATTATTTCAAAAATCAATAACACAAGGATATTATAAATTTGTTATCAAGGGCTACGAAGCAAAATTAAGCTCATTTGAAGGCGGCAACACTGAAGAAAATGTTGCATATTTATTTAAAAAATGGAATCTTAAAAGTAATATGATTCCTTGAGTATGAAGTTGTTGTTTTTTTCTACATTTGAAAGCTATATTTCCAAAAAGCTGGCGTTGAAAATTTTGTGTTTATAAACGTGCTCGCAAATTTACTCAAAAAAGTACTTTTTACAAGGTCTTAAAAAAATCCATTAAAAAAAGATATTAAAAAAAGATTTTGCTATATAACAATATGCGTTATTTTCAGAATCGATAAAGTCGGACAGTATTATTAGTATTTCTTATATTTGACGTATTATTGACCGTCAAAATAGTTTATTTATGTTTCAAGCTATGAATTAATTTCATATAAAAAACTTTTGTTAAAAATATAATTATTTTTTAATTAAATGTTACCTTCAACTTTGTTTCATGTCCAAGGGAGAATTTATATGAGACATAAGAGTTCTTTACATTTAGCCTAAATAATATTTATTCCTAAAATCTGGCAATTTACCGAAATGTATTTTTATTTACTTATTTCATGTTGACAAGTATATTTTATGGACATCATTGATAATGCTTTTAAATAGATATGTGATGTATTTTCTTAAAATGACGCTTGAGGAAAAAGGGAGAAGAAGAGAAAAACGCCTTTTTCTATTTCTAGCTATTTTTACTTCATAAGAAATGACCATATATATATTATTCCTCAAAATTTGACCTCTTATCAACAACTGACAAAAGGAATCACAACAACATACTATAAAAGGGCCTATATTTTCATATTACCCTTTGAATAATGACAAAAGGCTTCAAAAAATGCGCAATTAGCCCCTAAAGTTTTGAAATGTTGTATTTAGCCGTATATGATGAGCAATTACTGCTGTTGGTCACTGTGCATATCAACCGGTTCTTATCAAACATCTTCATACTGTTATCCAAAGAAAACAATATCTTCTTTGCTCCTCCTTTTATTCTTCATATTTTTTTGTGTATGAAATGCTTAAGCTAAGGATACCAACTATTGTAGCTAGATATATTTTTAACGGGATTTTTAAGGATGATTAAATGTCCGAAAGCGCATTTTCTGGTGAATTAATCGAAAAGTTGAAATCATAAAAAGTGTAGAGCATCTCTCATAGAATAGCAAACGCTTGTTTTTCGTATTTTGTAAAAATTTGCCCATGCTTCATTTTAAGAAAATACATCACAAATGTTTCTTATTATTTGGCAATTCGTATTGAAAGACCTGTTTCTCTTTTTTAATTAAACAAAGAATATTCAGCCCCACACAGAAAAACCCTGATCTTCTTTTCATGAACGTAGGCTGAAGATTTGCAGGTGTATATATTCTATCAAATCTACTACAAGGCTCATCAAATATAAAAAGTTGTGGTCTTATTTTTTTAATACAAAATAATTTTTGTATGTTGAAGTTCATTTTCAAGAATACTTTTTTAAGATTAATTAAGAATGGTTAAATATATAAATATTAACTTGTTTATTGGTCTTTCTATTTGTAATTATGACATTGTTTATAGATAAATGAATAAGGTGTGTCTGTAGTATTCCTCGAATAATTATATATTTTTTATTTTAGCCTAGGATTTGTTTGGATAATTCTATGAAACTTATAAGAAGAGGCAATCAAACTTAAATTTCCAAGGTAATTATAAGTAGATATGGTTTAGTGGACATCACAGGAAACAAAGTAGTGTATATCAAACATATGTCCGGCTAAAGTTGTGTCTTGAGGGGGAAAATGATTGAAGATAAAGGGATTTTGGGTGCGGCTTGATTTGAAGAAAAAAATAATACTTCCGATTATTTCTCATGCCTATTAAATATTTCTTATTTTCTTTATGATCAAGAAAATTATTTAATTTTTCTACTCATTCTTTTTTAATAATTGATAAGTTATCAAAACTTAGGAAGGAAAACTCTGTATTATCAATATTAACACAGGTTTCCTTCCTAATGAAACCTTTGATTGCAAAATACATAAATCATCGATCACTTCTTTTGTCGGGATTATATGTTTTGATATCTTAAACTTTATCTCCTATGATACCCACTACTATGGATATAAAAAATTCATTGATATAAAATAAATGCCTCCCATACCAGGCATGTAGTTTGTTTTAAGAAGAAGATGACGAAACCTGGCATGTGGTGATGGAGCGGATATCTTTGAAGGGGGTACGAAAGCAAATATCTATCCTCAAGAGTAATATCTATTCTAAGAGAATAATACAAATTCCGTTCGTTCGTTTCCCTTACTCCCCCACCAAGCAATGCATAAGATTTTGACAAAATTGTCAGTGAATAATTTTGAGGGCTCAGGGAGCAGACACTCCCGGAAAAATCATTGTCGCCATTTTTATAAATTCGCCAAAACGGTCTTTTTTTCTTCAAAATTGTGGATGACTTCGAGGTGTATATTGGACTTAAGGTGCGTTAGATGTGGACAAAAATTTTATTTTTTGGGTTGTTAAGAACTATTTTGAAGCAGGTTCTCGGAAAAATACATACACTATTAACAATTCGATTATTTGATGGCCTGGCCCTCTATATCTTCTAAACATCTTTTAACGGATAAGTTGTCAATTAAGTATAAGAGGGCAGTTCCGGAAAATCTAGTTGTATCCCCATGTAAAAAATAAATTTGAAATTACCAAAGATTTGATAATATAATTTTGATTCATAGAGTTACAAATAGCTTTGACAGTTGACATGCTCAAAAAATAAATGAGAGGATCAAAGCCATGAAATGCCTTTCCAAAACTTAATTATAAGGTCAGGTTTATTAAATAGAGACTTTACTTTCACTTTTTAACATAAAAAGAGCTAAATTTTGAGTATTTTAAAATCTTTAAGTCATCAAACATAAAATAAATCTCATGTATTGATCCTATAGGCATACATCGCCTTCAGTCCTCCTTCATCTTAATATATTTGGCATGTACTCTAATTATTTATATCTCTGTGATTTGATTACACTGGCTCATGGAAAAATGTTTTAATAGTCAAATAATAATCAAGCTAGTATAAATCCGGTCTTTACATGTAAGTCATTTAACTAGCTATATCAATATAATGTACTAGTACAAAGAGTACACTGGCTCATGGAAAATGTTAAAGGATAACTAGCAAAATAGTCAAGTCATCAAGCTTGTAGAAATTCGGTCTTTACATGTTAGCCATTAAACTAGCTATAGCTTTTTTCAGCAGTCTTTTTAGGCTAGCATCTATAGATTCAAAGTTCTTCTTTTTTGTCTCCTCTATGTTGTTTAAAAAACTAAAATATTTTTAAATATCATAGTAAATGTTTAATCATAGAGCCTATGACTTTTTAAGCTTTAAAACCTTCATTGCTACCCTGTTTGTAAATATTTGAAGAGTGAAATAATAGTTTATAAAATATTTGGCTGTGGATGATTTTAATACCGACTTGACATAGAAAGAGAAAAAAACTGAAAACATAGAGACATCTCTCTGGCCTCTCTTTTATTATAGTATTAAACCTCACAAACCTCTCCCTTTTTCATAACAAAGCTGTTATTATTATTATTGCGTTACATTAACAACTTGAGTTATTTAACTCTAAGGAGGAACCTTGATACGGAGTTCCCCCCTGTGTCCGGAGTCACTTATTCGACAGGATTCCTGGACGAGAGGAACTCCATCGTCTCTTGTCGGGACTGACTTGTTCTTATGGTAAGTAGTTCAATGCCTCCCTCGTCACGGAAGGCTCTCGAGGCTTCCTCTCAAAGCTTATTAATTCTCTTAGCATTTTTCTGGCCGATTTGACGACGAAAGTGAAGGAGGAAGACAGTAAGACCGCCCCTCATAATTCATCTAGAAGTATTGATTTTTTTGTAATAAATGTAAAAATAATAAATAATTTGTAAAAATCTGTTATGAAAAAGGGAGAGGTTTGTGAGGTTTAATACTATAATAAAGAGAGGCCAGAGAGATGTCTCTATGTTTTCAGTTTTTTTTCTCTTTCTATGTCAAGTCGGTATTAAAATAATCCACATCAAATATTTGATATAACCATAGCAAAATTATAACTAGTTAAGTTGTATTCATGTAAATTACTTTAATGTGACTATAAATAATATGCACGTTTTTATCAACTACATACATGACGTTTCTGTTTAAAGCAATATAAAGTAGTACAATAAATATTAAAATCATTTGATGCTATTAATAGATATTAATACAATACTTTGGTGAATCTCTTATTTTATTTAGATTTATTAAAAAAATATGAACGTTGCAAATGTATAGCTAAGATATCAATAAAATATTGCATTAAATACATAAACATAGTTCATGTCTATTATACCCCATATTACGAAAACAACTGAGAAATTTCATATTCACTATTGAATCCCAACGCCCAATTTTCTCCCTCTATGCTATTGGATTGCTTTGAATAGTGAATAATAATCCATATTAGCTCTTGCCCCACTATGTGTGTGTGTGTATGTTAGTGTGTGACTCACTTTTGTCTGAAATATATGTTCTATTTATAGTTCTTTCTCAACGTATTCCACAGTGTAGGGAATGCCTGAACAGACAAAGACCACTGAGGCTCGTCTACCTCTGTTTTACATGTAAAGTTTTTTCAAGCAAATAAAGGAATATAAATACAATGGTGACTCCAAGGTAAGTTAAAAGTAAGGTAGAACCATTTTAAAACCAATGAAAGTTAAAAAAAAATACACGGCCAATTACATAATATTTAAATATTATTACAAGACTATTTAGAAAAAGTATATATAATTAATAAATTATAAGAACCAAAATAGTTTTTATAATCATATATCTCACATAATATTAGACATATTTAGAAAAAAAGTATATAATTTATCAGATCATATATTTAATCCACTGTTTCATTTTTCGCCTCTCTCTTAAACTTTTCTATGAAGCTTTTTGCTCTTGAAGGCGATTTTTTCACATTTTATTTAGAGAAATGCACGAATTTTAGCAAATTATTAATAACTTCCAATGGAACCGACGGCACCTTTGACATTGATTTTTAAACTCTTTTCACAAGCTTGTCGTTCCTATCACCCTTCCATTTACTATAAAATTATTTGATTTTTTTTTTCACATTTCCTCATAGCCTCTAAAAAAGATTGCTTTTTTAAATTAATTGAAGCCATTTTTTGTAAGAGTAAGATGCACTAATGATAATTTGAGTAGGATTTAATACTTATTATATATATTGAAAGTGATTTTTTTATGTTTTCTGGCAGACGTGACTTCACACGAAAAATATTTCGGAACCTAAGTTTATACATTATGAAACGGCGGGTGTTTGGTGACTCCATTGTTTAAAAAAATGAACAATAGGAGCTACTTATATGAAACGTAGAATCTTCATTGCAATAATCCATCAACTTCTTCACAATTGCAGAGCCTAATTACATATTAGATTCGTTAAGCCAACAGAGCTTTAGGTATAATAAAACAGTGGATCCCTTAGGCTGGTGGTATCGATAACACCATGAGTTGTACCGAGTATTTACAGAGAATATATTCATTATTAGCATTATTCATATTCATATTCTAATAATACAATTCATAAGATCATGAATATCATATAAATATTTTGCATATTTCCAGCAGGATTACATTAATGGTATAAAAGATACAAATTGACATGGATTTTAATGTCATTCATTTGGAATAAATATGTCATTGAAGGTTGCTGTTTTTAATGTTTTATAGCCTATATGTTCGACAGAATTGCATCTGAATGGATATAAATTAAAGCGTACTTTAACGCTTTAATATAAATAAGCATATTACGTGCAAATTAGTCCTTCAATATAAGTTTTTTAATTAGCTTTATATTGTATACCTACACTCGTAGGAGTAGACAAGTCCTCCATTTTCAAGTCCAATTACAAGTGTTAATTTATATACAGTCAAGAAGGTTTTATTGCATTTATAAAAAAAATGTTCATGAAGTGGCCATGAGGCCATGATCCAATGATGAACCAAGTCCTTTGAGGAGGGCCGCTTGAAAAAGAAGCATTTACCACTGAGAGGAGAAGGGGAGGGGAAAGAGAGAATTGGCAACACACAAAAAAGAACAGAATGGATCGTAAATGGTGGAGCTGCTGCTCTTGTTAAGAGGAAAAGAAGGGAGGGTCGAGGGATGTACTTATTTTTCTGCTGCCGGTCTTGTTTGTTATTATTCTTGTTTTTATTTATTCAGTTTCTCTTCTTCTGTTAGGTTTTGTTTCCTGCGTCAATATCAGTGAGGTGTGTCCCCTGGAAGACTTCAGAGCTCCCTCATTCCTTTTTGCCTGGTAAGTAATCAATAATAGTATTACGTAATATCATGAGTAAAACTATTTTAAACCTTTGGGAAATGGTGACCCATTAGTGCTATCTTCTCATTTGGTGCTGCTTTCTTTGTAAATGTCGTACTAAAAGCCTTTTTAATTGAAGAATAAAAATATTTGATTCATTTTTATACATATATACAACTTATGATGTTGAGCTGACAATAATCCTGGCTATTGTTCCCAAATGCCTTACGTGAATCTGCCATTTAGAATGTATAAATATTATTAGCACTGAACACTATTTGTTCCTTTGATCTTTTAACGTGTAATACGAGCAGTTATTAATATTATTCCAGTTTCTCTGTGCGGTGTATCATCAGAAAGAATAGATATAAATTTAATGAGACTTCTAATTTTTTTTGCATGGCATTAAATTAAAAGACAACAAATCCTCAGTGGTTGTTTATTCATTAAATATATAAATACTAGGAAACGACCGGGACACTTTTTTTTCGCCGGGACCCGGGCCGGTACTACTTTTTTCAAGCCGGGACAGTATATTTCCGTTCCTTCGTCATTCTGAAAATGACGACATTTTCATAGAAAATAAATTCTCTAAAAGGGACTTTTTTAGAAAAGAAATTCCAAAAAAAGTGACGACGTTTTTTTAGAAAACATTTTCTAAATATTTTTTAATTTTTGAAAATTCTAAAGTCCCTGCCTGGTGATTTTTAGACCCGGGCCGGGACGTTCAAAAAACAGCCGGGACTCGGGCCGGGTACCCGGTCGTTTCCTGATAAATACACAATATATTTCGTATCATCGTCATATGAATAATTAGTTGAGTGCAACTCAAATATTTTTACTCATTATGCAAGACTTTCTCTAAATTGTACATTAGTCATGCATCATCTTTGTATTGAGTAATCTTTGTTTTCCTCATGAATTGAATCATATTTTTGATTATTAGAGAGCTTATTAGATTCTTCAGAGAAATACGTGATTCAATCACTGATTGTGACCAAAATAAAAAATATTTCTATCTCTATGTATATAAATTTAAAGACAGAGAGAGCTTATTCGATTCTTCGGAAAATACGTCATTGTGCCCAATATAAACAAATATTTCTATCTCTATGATCAACTTACGTTGTTTATATAAACTAAGCAGTACAAATTACTTTGTTTATATTGGGCACAAGCGACAGCTGAACGACAATGTTTCTCTGCTATTGAAGGGAATAGCCCTCTATATCTTTAAATCAATGGATTCAGTAGTACGCCAAATTATGAAACAAAGGCTTAGCTACTTGATTTTACTCACAATTAATTACAAACCTAATACCTTCTGTTTAAATCGTTATTGATGACATCCTTGATTAACGAGGGCCTCAATTTTAATTATTTGAGGAAGGAAGTCTTCATATTAAGTCAAGATTGTATTGCCTTCTTTAGGTTTCAGGAGGCGTCCACAAAGACCGGATGCAATTTTTTTATACAAAAGTATTAAAAAACTTTCTCTCAAGATTTGTCACCATTGTTCTATTATAAATATTATCAATTAAGTGAGTGAGTGTATTTGTAGTGAGTCTTATATGTGTATGGTACTGTAACAGAATTTCACTACTATTAGAAGAACTAGTTATTTTTAAATCATCTTTTAAAAAAGTTTCAAATTAGCCAATTAAAAAATATTTATATGAAACTATAGTTTAATATTTCATTACAATTAGGCGTACAATTAAAAATAGTCTGAACTCGAACAAGACATCTCCTCAATTGCTTAGCCTATAAAGTCTTGATCAAAAAAGTTAGTTTAACCACAATACGTTACATAATAAATGTATGGTATTCCTTAGTTTATCGATTCAGTAATTATGTTTAGTTGTTCCATCTATTTTAATAAAATCAAATAAACTATCTCAAGGCCTGGTATGAGCTGTAGATCTTCTATCAATTTAATATGCAGTATCATTCAAAGTTAATATATATATTATTAATAATCAAAATATAAAAAAATCATTCTTTATCAAGATGATCGAAGTGACTCACTTTGTATCACTGTTAGCTCTTTATGTAGATACAGCCTTGTATGGTGATACAATAAGATTTCACCTAACACGTTTGCCTGTATTCATAATTATAATTATCACATAGAGATGTATCTTATCATAATGTAGAAGTATAGTAGTTATAAAATATTATATGAATATAATGATCTCCATTAAGTGTTTACTTATGTTATACCTTCCAAAGAGAGATGGATTGCTAATTACACTGGCAATTCATTGGTCCCCTACAGCTCCCTTGTACATGATTGGCTTAAATATATCGAAGCCTTCAATGATAATGGGAGCTCCTTATATATGATAATCATAAAAACACTACATAAATATTTCAATTGATTTTATTAACTCCTCTTCATTCAAGATTTCATATTCTATAAGTATATGGGGATCATTTCATTGTATCTTATGTATGAGACTGTTTTATAAGACATACATTTTGTGTCTATTCACTTTAGTTTCATCCGCAACGTAGCTCCCTAATTCGCTCTACCTGCTCATATAAGCTTGCTTAGTTATTTGCTTTGCATGTATAAGCCCTCAAGTTTCCAGGGTATTAATTTTTGAAAAACGAAACGAATAAAAGATAGGTGTTGTCAAGCCCACTAACATTTCTTCCATCCTCTTGGCCTCAATTGAATAAGAAGTCTTAAGGTGCGTTTGAAGCATCCCTGGAGAGAGTTGATATTTAAAAAGAGCTTTTATTGTTAGTCAACACACATAAAAACAGTACTTTCATTGTATGTTCACATACTTGCTTATAAGAGCTTTGTTCCTTACTTCAATAAGCAGGGTATGGAGGAGATGTCTTATTTTGTTGCTTAAATGTTAACAATTCATTCAAAGAATCCATATATGAAGCATATTTCTTTTCTTGTTTATGACCTTTACATTTTTTATTGCAGTTTATTTATTTATTTTCTTCACAAAGAGGATGCCATTAGTTCTTGATAGTGATAATCACAGGAAACGCTATTTTTATTATCAGTAAAATGTTTTTTTATATTATCATTATTTCATGTTTTGTAGGTCTGACAAGTACTATCTTCCAAAATGTTTGATGACAACGTTGGTCGTGAGCTGGGCTTAAAATCTGGAGGATTGAGGTATAGGAACTTAAGATTGTTATTGTTATATTAAATATCATGTTGCTTTTTTCTTGCAGACTTTGATGTTGTTCCCTATGATGAGTCGAAATACGGACATTTCTATACTGGAGACTCCTACATTGTCCTGAAGGTAAAATTATTAATTCATATAACCTATCACCACTAATAAAAAAACACATCGCAAATGGACGTTATAAATATGAACCTAACCCAACCTCTGAGTACCCTACTATTTTCTAGAAAACGTGCTTAGAGTTATAACCACTCATAATTATGTATTAAATGAACAAAAAGCAATTATCATCATTGCTGTCAATATTTTTTCTATGTGAAAAGTTTATCCAGGGACGGCGCTAGGAAATTAGAGGCCCTGTCAAAGAATCGAGTGGGAGAACTTTTAGTTCAAACGGGGCCCCGGGAAATTGCCCGGCCTTGTCAATTAGGTAGGGCCACTTCTGTTCATCCCTTATCCCTAGATCTAAAAAATATTGAAGAAAAGACTTCCATTGCATTGTTGAGTTCTTATGAAAATATGAAGAGAATTGAAAGATTGATATTATATTTACCTTCAAGTTTTTTATGACAGTCCACTTTTATTTTTAAGTACAAAAAATATTCATATTTGCAGAATTAGATTGACATTCAAAATGTTTTGATTAAGCTAAATTAAAGGTGCAAATTAATTCATTGTATTAAAACTTAAAACGTTCATAGCTTTGCTCAATAAGAACTCCATTCTTATGGCTTTATTATTTTACCTATCCTGTAATTAGTATCAGTAATTAAACTGGGCTTAGATCAGTTAAATATATCAATATCTGAGTGACACAGAGGATTTTGTTGTGAAATATTATGGCATGTTTACTTTATGCGTCTTTTGCTTTACAAAGCTACTAATTTATGCAACCTTATCTCCTAAGGAGGATATATTGATGTCATTTAAATTTATGTATTAAGAATGGACAGTTACTTAATCTATAATAGCTGGCCGATACTTCAAACAATGAAATTTGGTTGTTTTTTGATGATCAACAGTATTCTTTATTTAACAAATAAATTAGACCAGAAATGGTATGGAAATATCTAAAATATATATTGACCTATATGTGTGATGTGTTATCCATTTATCTAGACCACGGACAAAAACACTCGTCTTCGTAACGACATATTTTTTTGGCTGGGTTCTGAGACAAGTCAGGATGAGTCCGGTACTGCTGCCATTAAGAGCGTTGAACTAGACGATCAACTCTCCGGAGCCGCCGTTCAGCACAGAGAGGTTCAAGGCCACGAGTCTGCTGCCTTCGAGTCCTGCTTCAAGAAGGGTATTCGCTATCTTCCGGGAGGTATCAAGTCCGGTTTTACCCACGTGGACCCCGAGGACGTCGTTAAGCGACTCTTTCAAATCAAGGGCAAACGCAATGTTCGCGTCAATGAAATCCCTCTGGACCCCTCTCTCGTGAATCAGTCCGACTGCTACGTCTTGGACCTTGGAAAGGCACATGATATCCTTGTGTATCGTCCTGCTGGAGCGAAGAGAGTCGAGAAGTTCAAGTCCAGTCTTGTGGCGAATGAGATTCGGGACGAGGATCATGCTGGGGATGCTACCGTTATTCTACTAGGTGAGTGGGTGTATGATTATATTTATTATATTCATGCTTATAAGGTATACCTGAACTAAAAATGCATTGTATATAACGTATAGAGTAAAAATGATCATGAATGGATTCATATGGAAACCTCTAAAGAAATTTTCGAATAAGAGAGTTATTTAAATTCTTAGAAAATAAAATGTAATTTGGAAAGGTATTTTTCAATTAGCATGGATTATATGACAGAGGAAGAATACAACTGTATACCTAGGTCGACTCTTAAATAATTTTTAACCACTTAAAATAGGTAGAGTATTTTATTATGATAACTTTTTGTATTAGATTTGTTTATATTCATAAAGGCACAAATAAAAGAAGGTTTGTTACATGAGAGCTTAATTCCTTTCATACGAAATACAGAATTCGCAAGATCCCTTGAAATCCTCAAGGTGGTTTTCTTTAGTGAATTATTGTATTAAATATTTTAAATGCTTTATGTGGTTTAGCGAATAAAATAATACATACATATTACGTATAAGAATGGATTGTAAGTAAGTGTCCTTTCCTTTGATGTAGATGAGTCCGATGATAACTCCAGATTCTTTGAGGAGCTGGGCGTTGCTTCATCTGACGATTTTGTCGGAGATGATGGTGATGACACCGTTGACGACCGAGACAAGCACGTCGTACTGTATAAGGTATCTGATGACTCAGGGGAAGTCAATGTATCCGAGGTTGCCCAATGGCCGCTCACTCAGGACATGTGAATAAGGATGACTGCTTCCTTCTCAACACTGGACCTTTTGCTGGGATTTTCCTCTGGATCGGAAAGGAGGCCTCTAGGAGGAAAGGATCTTTGTCTTGAAGGCCGGAGAGGAGTTCCTGGCCAAGCAAAACTTGCCTAAATGGACTAAGGTAAGTGAAAATAACGGGGGGGGGGCTAAAAATATATACACATTTTAATTCAAATAAAGCTTTTTAAGTAGAAAAATAAGTATATTATAAAACGATGAAAAGGAAAAAAAAACAGTGGATAACAATTTGTTGCTTGTAAGCTTGAAAATGATGCTTCTATTTTCAAATCCACATAAAGTATAAATAAATCACTTTAAGCTTGTTTTTTAAAACTTTCATATAAATAAGGACCAAATATTTCAGACGTTTGCAGATCATTTTAAAGCTCTAGTTTTTTAAACATTATACATATTGATCCAGGAACTAAAAAAACAGTTATTTATTATACATAATCAGACAAAATATAAAAATATATATAAATCTGATGTTAATGGAAATTAATGATAAAGTTCATATACAAATGAATCTGTTTTTGTCCCTCAAACGGCTAGGCTTTTTGCAAGGTATATTAAATATAAGGTAAGCATATATTGTCAATAGATCAGACTTTTCGCCTGCAGATGATTTTGAATAATGCCAAACGGTCAAGCGGGAAGAATAAACTTTTATTTTTGCATTTTTAAGTGATTTATCCAACCACGTTATTGTAGTTATATAATAATGGATGGACTATATGCAGATCATATGTTGAATTTATTTAAAAATATTGTGTCTAATTGGAACAAAGCAAGATTCCATTACCGATTTACTTATTAGAAGGCTAATCTAATTTGATTAGTAACTATCTGCTGGCAGATCACACTTCATAAATGTTATATTTAAACTATAAAATTGAAAGATCATGATTGTCATTTCCCTCTTACTTAACTAATTATAAAAGCTGAGCGGTTCTGAACCAAAAAACGAATCTCCGAACCGGTTTGAAACTATAAAAAGAAGTGTTGCTACGGAACCGTTCATGAATAGTTCTGAATGGAACGGTTGGGAATCTGAAATATTTAGTCCGAACCAAAATCAGTACGTGATTCCTTCGTATTTATTTTATATCCTTTACTCGAAATGCTAATTAAAATTATTCACATTAACTAAATTATGTATTCATTTTATATTTTATTGATAGTCTAGCTATACATTTGTAGGTTTGCATCTCGATTTTGAATCATATATCGTTATAAATCCATTCAATTTGTTTTGTATTTATAGATTGAAAGAGTTGTCGACGGAGGAGAGACCTCTATCTTCAAGCAGTTCTTCAAATTATGGCACGAGTCCGAGGATAGCCCATCCACGGGTCTTGGGCGACAGTACCCACCCTCCAACATCGCCGAATGGGACGTCGCCTCCCTCCACGCGGAAAACAGGAAGCGCCTCTCACGATCCCGCGGAACTGCAATCGGCTTCATGCCCGACAACGGAGAGGGCTCCAAGAAAATCTGGAAGATCGAGGACTTCAGCATGGTTCCCTTGGAAGAGGAAAAGGTCGGTATGTTCTTCGGAGGAGATTCTTACATCATTCAGTACGAGTATCAGAGCAGCCGAGGAACAGGCTACATCGTGTACTTCTGGCTGGGTCGGGAAAGCTCACAGGATGAGCGTGCTCTGCAGCCATCAATGCCGTCAAATTGGACGATGAGCTGAGCGGGAAGGCCATTCAAGTCCGTGTGGTTCAGGGTGAGGAGCCACAGCATTTCTTCAAGATGTTTCAGGGGAAAATGATTGTCTTTAGCGGAGGAAAGGCCTCTGGCTTCAAAAATGTTCATGACCACGACACCTATGACGTAGACGGCACGCGACTATTCCGCGTGCGAGCCACATCCCCGGACACGACGCGAGCCGTTCAAATGGAGGAAAAGGCGAGCTCCCTTAACTCGGACGATGTTTACATCCTGGAGAGCCCTAAGAACACTTGGATCTGGCAAGGAGCAAGTTCCTCTGATGAAGAGAAGGAATGGCCAATCAAATAGCTCCTTGGTTTCTATGGATGCTAGCATTGATACGATTGCTGAAGGGGATGAATCGGATGACTTCTGGGGTGTGCTTGGAGGAAAGGATGACTATCCTAAGGGTGTGGAAATTGACAAGCCTATTTTGTGCCCTCGGCTGTTCCATTGTTTCTTCACGCCGTCTGGAAAGTTCCGTACATCTGAAATCTTTGATTTCAAGAAGGATGTAAGTATTTCATTGTGTTATTAATATTATTTAGAGGTGCCATATTTGTGCTGGGTCCATGAAAAGGATATATGAGGGATATATTTTGAACAAATTTACTGCATTTTTTAAAACCGGGTTTAATTTATTTATGAACACAATATTTACGTCCAGTGGTGGATTAATATAGACTTTTCTGGGCTGTAGCCTAGGAACCCTTACGTGTGGAGGGGCCTTTGGGTTTGTCAACACTATTAGGGCAAACTTAAGTCCATAGATAATATTGAGAGCCGAAGCAACACAAGTGCAATATGGTGTTGAATAACGTAGCTTTAGTTACGTACTCAATACATCATAAATATAGGCTTAAGTACGGATGGACACCAAAAAACAAATGAGAAAGTGAGATTTTCTATACTTCTATTAAATCCATAATGCAATGGCATTTCTGAATAGTTGTAAAAATAGGCGTATATGATGCATAAGGGAGTTTCCAGATATAAAAAATAGGCTCATGATTGCCCTAATTCTTCACCCCTGCCTAATTCACATTTTGTTTTATCGAACTCAAATCAAACTAACAACCATTATATAATTATTTTATAGGACCTCGTCAGCGATGACGTCATGATCCTCGACTCTGGTGATGAGATTTACGTCTGGCAAGGAGCCGAATCCGACAAGGAGGAAAAAGAAAAGGGCTATGACCTGGCAATGGTAAGGTTATATTTCCTGTTGAACTTCTGTAGTCCTAATATTATTAATTTACTCCCATTTCAGGAATATCTCAAGAATGACCCCACTCATAGAAATGAGAGCAACACTCTGGTCATGACCGTAAAGGAAGGTGATGAACCCAAGAGCTTCCTTGTTCTCTTCTCATAAGCATAAAGGAAAAAAAAGAGAGATAATGACTTCTCTCATTCATCTGCACAATTTTACTCACGCTTTACTATTTATTAATTTGAACGCTTACTTTTTTTTAAATGTGTTATTATTTTATCTGCATTGGAATTTCAGTATTTTTAAAAAATATTATTCTTTCATCTGTTATCTTTTTTTCGTTTTGAAATATTAAAAAATCAAATTAATGTGTCTTTGTTCTAACTCTACCAAACACTTACCTATAATAACTAAAAACTACTGAATACCGCTAGCAATTGCATAGCCTGTGTCAATCGGTAGCCGTAGTTTTTATATTATCATGATATTTCGGAAATTGTGATTACACTCTCACTCGAAAAACGATTAGTTCCATATTCTAGAAAAATAATTGCACTAACCGTATACAATTTTTTACAATCTCATTTTTAGACAAATATTTACTTTTTTTTAATTCAGTGATATTCATGAGGCATAACTAGTGTGGAAAATGTCCTTGCGTACTCTCAAATTTGATTGGTTAAAGAATTTTCAAAAAAATATGTTGGTGGAGATACTAGACTTCCCTGGGTATCATAATAAATGTCGGTATAACAACTCGCTTCCTCATATCTTTCGCCTGCATCATGCCGAAGAAAAAGTGTATTTTTTTTGGATCTCTACTAATGAATGCTCTGATGTGTGGAAGTATGACATTAATAATGGGCTAATATCATGCCGTTTATGTTGGTTGTTATACATACCCGTCTCGTCCTTTATGGAATATATACTGATTATAGTACCTCTTAATCATGTCCGAATTTAAACATCGTCCGGTGACTGCTTTCATAGAGTTGGGTTGATTCTAGGGCAATCACCCCCTGGACTAGCATCCCCGGACATCTACCCCCGTTAGTAATATTTCTTATCTCTTAAAGTCCACTTATGAAGTTAACTATGTTTTCCAGCTATTAACAAAGGTGACGTCACTGGTTAGCACGCAGTCCCAGTTCTTTAGAAGATATCTTATTACCTCCGCGGAAGGAGGTATTGTTTTCACTGGCGTTGGTTGGTTTGTTGTCAGCAGGATAACTCAAAAAGTACGGAACGGATTCGGATGAAACTTTGTGGAGTTGTTGGAAATGCCAAAAGGAACAAGTGATTAAATTTTGGCATCTCTGAGTGCAGAATTAAGATGCAAAATGAGCTAAATACTAATAAATATTTCAAGTTAGCCTACTCTGCCAATAGATGTCGCTGTGCTGTGAAATCGGGTGCCGGGAGCGTCTTCCTCTCGGAATTTCCGTCGAGGGGAACCGTCCCTCTACGCCGCCCCAGTCGTGAAAAATCCGCCTCGGAAGGCTCATAAGGACCCTGTGACGGCGGAGGTTTGCACTCTCTGAGTGTATATATGCCTCTAGTTAACATTGCAATATAGTTTTCATGAAAGCAAAATAATATTAAGACTTATGACAGTTATGACGTTCATTATCTATGCAAGCATATCTTGTATTCTATATACCTTGAACACAACTGCTAACGACTACCGATAATGGCGGTACTTTTTTTCTACAATATCCCAGCTCAGAAAATCTTTTACTTTCATATTGGGTGTATTGATTAATAATATTATAACCAGCAAAATATGCAAAAAGAGATATGATCTTTTGTTTCCTCGTCCATTTCTTCCTAGGCAATATCTTCATGATCCATTTCTTCTGGACATCGAAATAAACATACCTCGTATTCAATATACCTTGATTTCAAAGAGATTCCCAAATTGTTATACTTACATATAGGCAGAAAAAAATATAATACAATATAATAAAACGAGGATTTATTAACATCTAAATTCTCTGACAAAGTAAAAAAAATTAACAACTATTTAGTTAAGTATTAATATTATTAGTACTATTATTTGATGATGTCTGAACATTTAAAATGATTTACAAAAAAAAACTTTAAAAAATGGTGAAGAAGATATTATTAGCTCAGGTGGAGGTGATATCGTATGCCGGTGTAAAGAAGTCCTTGACTAGAATATGTGATGAGTTATGGTCGGACTAGGAAATTGAAAATAATTTTTTAATAAGCAATCAGTAGTGTGTATGTGTGGCCACCGATCTAATCATTAACTGGAATCCCAACTGAGAAGAAGCATTACACAAACAACTTGAAGACGTCAAGAATGTAAGAAAAATGGCTGCCACGATGGTTAAGCAAAAAAAATTATCTAAATTGTACTAGAATACCATGGAATAAAAGAAGGGAAATCCTGCAATAAATACCAGTAACGTAATGAGATTTTGATTTAAAACTTTAATGCTTTCTCATTAAGTCACTGGTTTATTTCTGCAATTTTCCCCTTTATCTTCTCCATAGAGTATTTAGATTGTTCAGGGATAATAATAATTAGGAAATCTGGAGCTTACCCTTGTTGCTTACAGATTCTATGACTGTTTTTGCCGTGAAAAAGAGAGGGGTAAAGAGAGGGATAGAAGGAAAGAGAGAGAGAAGTTATCTCTCACCTTTTCTTTCTCCATCTCTTCTATCCATCTCTCTTTTAACAGCCATAGATAAGAATGGAAATCTGAAGTTTAGTCTCGGTGCTTATAGATTCTATGACTGTTTTTGGCCGTGAAAAAGAGAGGGATAGAAGGAAAGAGAGAGGGAGAAACTTCCATTCTAGTCATAGAATCTGTAAGCACCAAGGCTAAGCTCTAGATATCCATTCCTACTAATAATAATCAAGCTCCCTTCTCTTCTTTGCTTCATCAGCTGCTGACTCGGACATTGGTCTTCTCTCTTTTTATTCAATAGATTGTGTACCCGGCTATCAGTGCCTTAGAGTAGCTTTATGTTATGACTCATCCGTCATGCGTCCAGACTCTCCTACTCTAAGGCACTGCCAGCTATTAGTTAGATCGGTGGTTGTGGTGATAAATAATATCAAAAATATACAAATTGAATTTATACATCTTAAAATCATAGAAATATCAATACTTAGACCTGGGATTCGTTAATAGATGTCAAAGACTTTATATAAATCACAAAACCTCTCATTCATAAAGTATAGTCTTCATTATGGAATTAACTTTTTATTTATAAATGATTAGAAAAAGCGAATTATAAAAAACTTTATGGACTTAACTAAGTATTTAATGAGCGGAGAAAATTTCTTTTTTGTATAATATTTTTATATTGTACCTACATCAAGTACAAAAATACAATACAATTTTATTTCCTACATGATTTATAATAGAAAAAAAACAAATAGTTTAAAGAAAAAATAATTAATAGGCTCAATAAATGTATTATTGAGCCGATAATATATATTTTTCAATATAATATGTGTTATTTATGTTTTAAATCCATTAGAAAATGGAGACTATATATTTATTAAAATGTTACCCTTAATAAATGAAAGGTTATGTGATTTAATTTTTGCCCTGGATCCCTATTTACTTATCCGAGGCTTAAAAGAATGGGAAATAGTGAAACTTTTGAAAACAGTTGTTGAGCTGTCATAAATAAGAGGACCAAAGCATTGAAGAGCACTCACATATAATATAAGTATATAGACATACGTAGGACTACGCATGAAGGGATACACTACTGGGACTTATGTAAACGTGATTTAGACGGGGGGGAAAGAAGGTGAAATGACACAAATAGATGGTATTATGAAACAATGGGTTTATTTTCGTTTGACTGTTGAGATATGATTATTAACTAAGAAGATAATCCTTATGACAAATGTATTCTATTCATGAGCCTAGATCCTCGACATTTACGAGTCCTTTGAAGGGACTCCTTACTATTCGCTATAATTTCCTTTCAACCAATCATATTCGAGAAAAATGTCCCTGTTTGCTATGCTTTAAAATACTGAATTTATCTTTTCTGTTTGATTATATCAGCCACTGCTGGCCCACTTTTATTTGTATAATATATAGACCTAGTCTTTATAGACCTTTAAGCACATTATATATTATTTTTTTTAGCTTACTTTTTGCTATTAAAGAATGCAAACATACAAATAAAATAAAAACGCTTTGTTTTGATCCTCTTAATATGAAAAATATGTCCTCTTTTTGTAATAGGGCAGCGTTCTATATATTTATACTATATGCATCCCTAAGTAGATAAAAGCTCTTCACAACAAGGCCATCCACATAAAAAGATCCTTTAAGGAGTAAAGAAAGAGGAGATACTACAACAAATATTCAATGGTGACACGGCATTACTTATATACTGTTTTGACAGCAATGAGGACTCATTTAATACGCCCTATTACTTTGTATTTGAGCAGCCTAAGAGCAGAACACTTGTTTTGTAAATAGCTGTTATTTATATTACTTGAGTTCTTACAGAGCTTATCAATTGACGCACTCAAAAAATGAAGGAAGATATATATATATATATATATATATATATATATATATATATATATATGCATCTTCAATGAAAAATGGTACTTTAGAAAGCTGTTTTTCATATAATAAATGTCTTTTCAATATCAACTATTTTTAAAAGACAACTCAGCACTCAATTTAGCAAATTGACGCAATGCATCAAAAGGTAATTACATGACTTGATGGACTTTAATTATTTATATATCAATTATATTTCTATATTTTAATATATTACGAGAGTATACTGGCATAGTGATTGAAATTATTAAGTGGGTGCCATTATAAATCTTGAGGGATTTTTTAAAAGAATTAGGTTTTTTAACAAGAAATATAATTTGGTTTGAAATAATTGTTTATTTGTTCTCTTTAACTCCCTGAGTACCTTGTTATGTAGATATATATCTTTCATAGTATGAATTGTGATTGACAATTAAGTGTGAGAGGGTAATTGTACCATATTTGAGTTATGATATAATTGATTTTTAGTCCGTGATGTCCAAATAATGCAAGGAATACCGCTAATGGATGAAGCTTTGGTTAACAATTTATTTCATATTCTCATTTCCCAAACAAATAAATGTTTTTGATTACTTAAATTTCAAATACGCCATGTAAGTCCTAATCCTTTTCGTTTTTTAAAGTAATAATCGGGACATGGCTAAGCAGAACATACAAAACTGATCAAAGTACATTTAACAAAGAATAACATTATAATACTTTAATTTTGGTCCATAATTTTGATATATTTTCATTAATAATTTTATTTGTTTCATATTTGACGAAATTTTTTAGCATAATCATCAAAACTGATTCCAAAAAAATATTTCTTTGTAGTGGTATAAATATTTTCATACAAAATGATATGTTTAGCTGAATCATTGCTATATAATTTATATTTGATTACATTGCCTTCTCCGTGTCTTTATTTCAAATTAAAATAAATGGTATTATTCCATTATGTAAGATCGATTATTTTATACGTCTCTTTGATTACAATATATAATTTGTTTATTATAACACACAAAGGATGATGTTTATCAAGAAATCGAGCAAACAATTTGTTCAAAAAATATGCATTTGCATATCCTTTAAGACTGACATATTTTAAAATATAAAAATATCAAGTTTAAACAGTTTACTTTTAAGTCAATTAACATTTTGACAATTATATTTATAAGAAATAATTAAAAAAGGATGAATCATTAATTTATGGGTGTATATATCTATAGAGAGAAAGACTAATACATAATAACATAAAAAATCTTTTAAAATATGGAAATAAAAAGTTGTTATTGACTTATTACATAAAAAAATCAATAAGAAAAGTGATTCCTTCCATTAAAGTAATATGACTAGTATGATACTCAAATGACGAGGTTATAGGAACCTTAGCCTTGAATATGCTAAACATAAAATTACTATATAGTTATACATAAAAGCTTTAGGTCGTCATTATACATTTTGAGAGCAATTTTATTAATTTCTCGTCTACAGGTCAAAATTTGCATTATTTGGACATCACAGCATATAGTTATATATATATATAAACAAGTATGTGTGTTTCAAAAGTCATGTACTCCAGTTTGTGACATAGACTCAGAAAGGGGTTTATATTCCTAGAGAGCCCTGTTATTAAACATTAAAACTAGAGGAACGGTTAAATTAGAGATCTTTCACGGCTCAACAAAAATATACTGGGTGGGAGGGGAAAGGTAAATGATTTATTGGATAGTAGAAAAAAGGACCAAAAATGATCAAAATTGATAGCTATGACTTTTGTTAAAAAGTTGACAATATTTAGCAATATATAAAAGTTTGAAATATAATGGGACTTGATATGACATTTATAATTGCATTTGTATATAAGTAAATACAATTATCCACATCCATTTTCTTATAATTGAGAAATTAATATGAATAGATACTTTATGTCTGGCTTCAAAATCGTTCAAAATCTTGGAAATATTTTTTTGGGGAATATTTGGTTCGATAGAATTACAGAGTTCGTTTGCATTAGATTAATTATTGATCAGCTAATCCATCCTATTTTTGAAATAGTTAGTGATTTTATTCTAAAATAGTTCATGGATGTATTTTAAAACAGTCTTATTTCTTTAAATAATTCCCGTAATTATTTATTTAATCATCCTTCCAAACTCAGTGGCTCCAATGATTGAACATTTTTTCCTATTCCATAACTTCCAAATACCGGTGTATTGAGGGGGTTGGGGGGCTTTAAGAGGAGTTAAGGCGGCTTGGTACTGACTGCAGCTACTTTTTGATCTCTATCACAAATAAGAGACCATTCTTAGACAGTGAATGTGGATGTCGTATTTGAGGAAGAGTGCAAAGGATGAAGGAAATTGTCTGTGGACACAGGTGCACTATAGCAGGGTAGAAGCCAGCTCAGGGGATGCCCTCGACCGCAGACCTCCGCAAGTAGAGTCAATTTAGGCTTGTTGGGCCGATAAGGCCCCTGCCTCTTGGCCTGTTCCACGAGGGTTTCATCCGAGAAAATGGCCTCAAACTGATCACAGCCAATGGCGATCACAAACATTCCAAAGAGAACATTTCCAGAACGAGGATGACAGAGTGAAGGATCCGCGTCTGTTTGATCTGCACGTCCTCCTTACCTTCCTCGGAGTAGATGTACCAGGAGGATGCCACGAGACCTGGGAATAAAGATAATATCTTAATAGACGTTCTCTCAATATAACCAATTAAGATAACTTTCAGTTGATAAATCATTTTTCTAGCCTTTCCTACGTCTTATCATCAGGCATGGTCATCTTCAAACATAATGACACAAGATAAACAATCGGCAATTTGAAAAAGTTCCCAGTTTGTTACAATTTATGAAGTCTATTGTTTTTATTATTCACTTTTATTTTCTTTCAACCAATCAGTTTTGATAAAAAGGTACTCCTCCTTTGTTATCTTTAATAACGTCAACTGGGTTTTTTTAAATTATTGCCGCTCTCTTTCTTTCAAACAATAGGAAAGGTCCACATTAGTTAATAATGTCATCTGTGTTTATTATCTTATTCTCTTTTAACCAATCAAATTGTAGAAAAGGGTTCTATTTTGTACTATGGAGTATGCGCTGAGAATCCCCACGTAGAAGAGGAACTGCAAAAAGAACTTTTGATTCCATTCCCGACACAGTTGTTGATCCAGGGGCAGTGATGATCCATGCGGCGAATGCAGCGACGGCAGATGCGACAGTGGTAGGCCCGCGGGGGACGAAACATCTCGCAGCGCGTGCAAACCGTCCAGTCCAAGGAGTCAGACTCTGAATGGATATCTGAGAATCGACCTGGAAGAAAGGAGGCGTATAAATGAATTTAAAACACGTCAAATGGTTGGAGTGATTTTTGAAATTAATATTACAATTCTAATCGAAGAAACTACATAATTATTTAATAGTGGTTTCAATCTTATAGGTTTGATAAATCAGGTCAATTAAAGTCATCACACAATAATAGACATGAAGTTGAAAACAATTTTATAAAATATTTTAAAAAAGAAAACATTAATTCAACAAATGACGGATCCCGACACTTCACAGTAAACATTTTAATTACAAACACAATTGTGATAATTGACACTTTATACAAACATGGAAATAAAATGGTTGCAATGTTAACCATCCTTATTTTCGACATTTCTCTTTTAAATACAATATGAGCTTCTTTTCAATATATTTTTGTTTATTTTTTAAATGTTTGGTTTTGATTATCTTTGATTATAAATTTTATAACTGAGAATATTATAAACAAACTGTTACTTTTTAACTCAATATTCGAGCAGGAGTAAAATATCTCCTTGGAGCAATAACTTACATAATTATAAAATTATATTTATATTCGACCAAATTTTAAAGAAAATGATATCCGTTTAAATCGTTGATATAATTGGTGGGGCTTTAATTTAATAAAAATACGTCAAATTGTTGAAATTAAATATATTTCTTATTGGCAGGCTTATGAATGAAACGATTGTTGATCGGCCTTGAATGATGAAAACACTAAATGAAACCATAAATAGAACGAAATACTTAAAAACTATTTTCTAAGCATGCCTTTATCATAATATTATGATGAATTTATCATAAAATGTTATAATAATGTTATACTTTAGCTTTTTTAATGAGTCCAAAACTCAGTATATATATATATATATATATATATATGATTCCAGAATCGTTAATTGCGGTAAATAACTTGCAATCGCTTTAATTATGACCATTTTAGACTCCATGATAGCCCCAGATCCAACAAATATGACTGAGGAGTCATAAAATTGAATAAATACGACTTGGGGAAGGAAAACGATTATTTGAACGGCGTTCACTGAACCTTGTGTGTTAATGAACGCCAAAACAAAAGAGACATCTAATGGCTATACTAAAGTTTCAGATCTCATTATTGTTATGATATGATCTTATTGGCCTGTCTTTTATACATGTTTATGAAGTACTAGAATAGTGTTCCAAATCTATAGTTTACCGCTGTTACTGCTGCTACAATTCAAAATAGGACATGAATACAGTCCAACTTCTTCTACTATTCATCTGAACTTGGGTGTGAGAGTGCAAAACCTTATGTTTGGGAGCTGGAACGATCCCAGGATCCGAGGAAAACGGCTCGTCCATGAGCCATAAAGAGAAGAAACACAATCACATTGAAGAGAACGACGTGAAGAGATCCCAAAGGGTGTGATTCATGCTTTGAAGGATGATCCATCGAACGACGACGTAGTCTGCATACAAGACGGCTCCATAAGTCATGAGAAGACAAATAATCCCGCAGGGATCCCGCGAATGAACACCATAGCACCCTCTACTCCTCTAGAGAACACAAGCTCACACACACACTTCTTACACTTCGATCATCCACAAAGAGGAGGAGAACTTCTTCTTCACTACACTGAGTGGAACACTCGATTGACAATACAAGAGATAATAATAAGAAGAATAATATAAATACTACTAAGAATGTTATTGGCCATGTGACGTCACTTCATTTTCAGCAGCTCAATAATAAAAAAGATCCATTATCAAACAATGGCTTGATATTGATAAGATAGCTTGCCTAATTAGGCATCTTTTAAACAATGTGCTACAGATTTAAAGCAACATTGGGTAAAAAAAACATTTGGGATGGTTTATTTTAATAATAATATATTAAAGATACTCTTAGGGTGCGTTAAATGCATAAAATTTACATGTTATTTGAGGATTTTTTAAAGCATTATTGCTAGACTTGTCAAACCACATCTTAATGAATGATACACCTACAATCTGTCATTTTTTAAAGGAGTATATTCTAGAACTGAGTGAGGGCATTGCAATGTAGATACAAAGCATCTGAGAATCATTGACTGTGTAACATGTGCACCTAATTGCTGAATGCCCATTTGCTAACTCTATATAAAATGTAAAAATATGTATTTTTTTGCGTCCCTTTGAGGGCTGGGCTTTAAATATATGTAAGTAGTTATGAAGATGTTTCTAAAAAATGGCAAAGTGATTTCATATTTTCTTTCTTAAGAAATATATGAGTCATCAATGAGTATCATAGATTTAAAAAAAAGGATAGGCGGTGACCCATTCCTCTTATTTCATGAGCACATCCAGTTTGTCCCCTGCTTTTATCCATTCTATGAACATAAAATATTGTCTACTTGCAAGCAGAAAATTCCTTCACTAGCTAAACGTTCGTTTTTTATACTTTTTGATTTTTTTATTTATCAAATTTTATAAGGACGGGGTTTATAAATATATGCAATATAAAAATTTAATGTAATATAGTTTCCTTATAAATAATATATGTTTGTTTTAAGATTTAATATATTCCACCACCAATAATCGTGTATTTTACTAAAAAAAAACACTATTTTAATTATGTGGAAAACAACAGCCATTATATTGCATGTCTGAAATAACGATTAGTGCAATATAAATGTTAGTTGAGATGTATAATGCAGTTTTTTAATAATTATTTTAATCAACTTCAGAACTGTTGGTTTCATATTTAGAAAACATTTTTTTAATCCATTTTTTATACTTATAAAAATGAACAACTTGGAAGTGGGTTTTTTCAGTCATAATTTATTTTGTCCATCCTCTATTGTTTATGAAGGAATATATTGTTCCAAGAATTATCTACAAGCCTTCAGGCATTTATTTTATGGGAAACCAAATTAATATTTTGATAAAAATGTTATTGAAATTTACAGTTTTAAAATTTAAAAAATGAAATATAAATATGTGTAGGCAAAATAATATTAGGAAAAAGACCTTTACGTGAGAAAAAAGAGTATATCGATCCATGTTTCATTAGCAATAAATTATTCATATTGGAAGGCCTGTATTCAACGGTGAGGCTATTCAAGTGGTCTTTCTCTCTCGCTATAAAGTCTGCAAAGATCCATTATTCTATAGATTAAAATAATGATATAAAAAATATAATTCCGAGTAGCTTTTATCAGACTATGAGATCAAATAAAGGTATTTTAGTAAGAAAAAAAGCTGTATTGCTTTTATACCAAGTAAGACTCTGATAGAAGAAATATCCACGATTTGACCCTAGGTTTGATGAACCTATTTTGATGCTTTAATGCATATCCAAACGGATACTGCAATTCCATTGAACCAAATAGGCAAAAAAACATAATTGTAATGCTTTCAAGGCCTTTGTACAACCACAATCAGTGAAACCCAATGACGTGTGGTGAGACCTTGGTAGTGAGGATTTGACATGAACCCTTCACGGGAGTTTAGGACTACCACCCCCCAGACAATCACCCCACGGAATAGCACAAACACTCTTCGTGCCACAGGCCCGGCAGCAAGCCCAGGCTTTGGGGGGGGGGTTGGGGGCTACAGTTGTTATGGGGGGCACAGTTGGCACATTAAAAAAAATCGGACCCACGTCACTCAGTGGGTGGGCCTGGCCCCCTCAGGGCCGCCCATACCCGCCGGGCCTTGTCGTGCCATTCACCCACTTTACTAATATTTCTATCTCTTAAAATCTACTTATGAAGCTGACTATATTTTAATGACAAAATTGAATTAGTGCTTTAAAACCTATGTTCCTAATATCGGTCATAATTTTTATATGACCGATATTAGGACATATTTTTCAAACACTATGCAAAAAAAACATAGTCAACTTCATAAGTGGACTTTAAAATATATAAAATAATAGTACGGGGGGTAAAAGCCCCGGCGTGGATGATTTTAATACCGACTTGACATAGAAAGAGGAAAAAAACTGAAAACATAAAGACATCTCTCTGGCCTCTCTTTTATTATAGTATTAAACCTCACAAACCTCTCCCTTTTTTCATACAGATTTTTTACTAATTATTTATTATTTTTTACAGTTATTTAAAAAAATTCCATACATTTGGTGTGTTGTTTCTTTTATCTTCTAGATGAATTATGAGAGGCGTTCTTACTGTCTTCCTCCTTCACTTTCGTCGTCAAATCGGCCAGGAAAAATGCTAAGAGAATTAATAGCTTTGAGAGGAAGCCTAGAGGGCCCTGTGACGAGGGAGGCATTGAACTACTTACCATGAGAACAAGTCAGTCCCGACAAGAGACGATGGAGTTCCCTACGTCCAGGAATCCTGTCGAATAAGTGACTCCGGACCCAGGGGGGAACTCCGTATCAAGGTTCCTCCTCTAGAGTTAAGTAACTCAAGCTGTTCAATGTAACGCAATAATAAATAATAAAACAGCTTTGTATGAAAAAGGAGAGGTTTGTGAGGTTTAATACTATAATAAAAGAGAGGCCAGAGAGATGTCTCTATGTTTTCAGTTTTTTTCTCTTTCTATGTCAAGGTCGGTATAAAAATCATCCACAGCCAAAGCCCCGGGGTGCTAGTCCAGAGGGTTCCTCTACGCTTCACTGAGTGTGCTCAATCCGGTCCTTTAAATATTACACATGAACGTCACTGGTTAAACCAAGGAAATGTCCTCTTCATTAGTGTGAACAATTAATGTAATAGATTGCTATATGATAGAATAGATTAATAGCCTCAGAAGGATCGTTTAGCAATAAGAGCCTTTATTCATGCTGAATGAATACTATCCTCTTAATAAACTTTACAACCATTTTCACTAGCTCAAATGTACGTAATGCAACTATGTAATTCATGTAAACAGAAACAAATCCTTATTTTCCCTGCTTCAAGGAGAAAATTATAGGGACAAATTTTTAGATTGAACATAATTTGCCACAATACAACAACAGCAATTGAGTTATTAGTATTCACATTCAAGAATAATGGGATCCGGATTGAAGTTTGTTGTCGTCCTAAGTTTCTTATATTCATCTGTCCTATAAATAATAATAATGCACAATATTTAAATAAATATTCTCTTTTTATAAATATGCTGATCGCCACCTCTTAAACATAAATGTAAAATGATATATCAATAAACTGAGCATTGTGGTTTTTACATTAAACACAAAAATCCGAATCAGTTTTGAACAACCAAAACGCTTCGAATACCGTATCAAAAAAGATTGTATGAATTTTTGTGCTTTATTCACATGCTGATAGTAAGGATCAATATAGATGGTACTCTTTGGCCATATGATCTGCTTTACAATGGAAGAAAATAATAGTACAATTGATTTTGTGGTCCCTATCCCAATGTACTTGATTGTAAGGAACTCTATCATCGCATATTCGACCTCACCAATAGAGCAAGGCTTTAGAAAGACAAATGCATACTACAATACTAGATTATAAATACTATTATCGATTTGAACGATGAAATTAGATTTACGCTTTAAAATGCATTTAAATTTGTAGAACCACTTAAGTATAAAGGATATATATATATATATATACACAGGGGCGAGTGGCCACCGGGAGTACCGGGACCATTCCCGGTGGGCCCCTGCCTCAAGACACATAACGGCCGTTGACAGCCTCCCAATGGCATATTCAAGTTAAGTTATGTATTGTAATTGACGACAATAGTTATTATTTATGAGTTCCTATTCAACACATATCCTTCCTTTTTACATTGATTATTTATTTATTAGTTTTTTTAAGATTATTTCAAACAATATGAAAAAGTGGCTGATATGCGGGCGAATATTTATTAAAAATAATTGAAGTAGTATGAGTCTCTTATTCTCAAAGACATTACTTTTCATCTTTCTTAGAAAGTTGTTATCTCATGGACGTCAACAAATCAAGGTCGTTTGAATACTTTAAAAGTTCAATAATTTAAGGATGTCCATATGTACTTCATCTATGAAGTCAATGTTAGAGGGATTTAAATTAAAGGCTGCATCTTTCGAGAGGCATTTAAATCTTATCTAAATGATTAGTTTATTATATTTACAATAGGCCAGCAAATTCTGGAAAACCGTCTAAAAGTATTTTTATGGCCGAAGGAATCTTCATTCAATATACTATTACTTTATAAAAGTCAAAAATTGAGGATATCCAGGATTTTTAAAACATTGTACTTAAAAAAGTATGTATTTGAATACAAATAGAGTGAGTAAATAATTTATAAGGTAATCGACATCTCATAAAAACTAGAACATGTTAAGCAGTTAGTTAATTCCGTTATTTTTTTTTAATATACTAGGGACCTCACGGAGCTCTTCGTGTCGTTGGCGTAACTTTTTGCGTATATCACATGTTTTACATTGTAAAAGTTATTTTACCAGGAAGTAGGTTAAAAATTTCTCGGTCACAGCTATTGTCAATATATTTTGCATTGATATAAATGTTTCTCTTGTTTTATATAAATTCCTGATTTTGTGATCAGTTGTTTCCTTTTTGCAAAAGATGCAGATGCTTATTGTTTGAATAATTAGCTTCTCTGACTATTGAAAGAACTAGATCTCAATTTAAGTAAATGTTGCATATATTTTTATATATATAAAAGTAAATTCACAAGTGCATTAATTGACCAAGTCTTGAAAGCTAAATACTAATATATATGTATATATTCAGAATAACCGGGATAACAATAGGATAGATCTAAGTGTATTATTATGAATACATTAATAAACTATTTGAACATTACATCAACTATGACTTAAACCAGCAGGTTATTATAATTGTATCTTTAGGTCCATATTTTTTACTACTTTGTATATCCAATATGTATGCTAATATCCAAATAAACTCCTAATATTAATAGATAAATATAAAGATATGTATATTGCTTTGTCTAAAAGATCAAAACATAAGGACTAATTTGGTCTCAATTATCAAGGTGTTGATATATTAATTTAATAGTGAATGAAAGTATCAAATCCTAACTTATTACTAACATAACCTTTTTATAACTTAGTGAAATTCCCGGGAACTTTTAGATCTAGTGATGTGTATCCTTGATATTGAAACATATAAACATTGTCCGAAATGGGCTGTCGTGTGTCATTCGTCTTAGCTGTTATCCAACTCCATTTCTTTCTTATGTTCCACTAGGAATTCATTATCTTTTGGTAGAAAATAATACTGTATATTCGTTCAACCTCAGGAGTCGTACAGTGATTTAAGAGCACCATACCTACAAATTAGGCTAAATGTTTTTCACAACCTACTTATTAATATAAAATTGAGTCCGTTTGAGCTTAGACATAAATGCTTCTAAGTGAACGGCTTCCAGCAGAACAATATATCTCTCAATAAATCCACATATTTAAACCACAAATACTACAGCGTTATTTGATGAAACACTAAGGGAACGTCCATATTTTTTAAAAGTGAAATCACGCATTTCATAAGCTCTTTTAATACTGAATCCATTTTTTTAAACCACTTCCTGAAAAGGTTAAGCATAATTGTGATTTAAAAAAAAAAATCATTTTAACCTTTCTTTTCAAAATCCATGATGTAATAAAGTTAAGATTTATAGTTTTAGCAAGTTATTTTTTTTTTTGCAATATACTTAATGTTTTTTAATGTGTATTAATTTAAATTTATCCCACTGCTTTTTTTCTTGTTTATGACAAACCAAATTATATTTTTTGACACTTTATCCAAAGGATACAATTTCAATAGACAGCTACATAAGGGTAAATGGAGGAAAATCAAGTTTGCAGCAAGATATCATGCGTACTCCCCATTGGATATACAATTTCAAACCAAAGTATTTTAAAATGACTTAAGCTATGCAAGGAATTCAGTTGAAAGTATACACTTTGATGTAATTTGTTGTTATATAACTATTCCTCATTGTTCTTGACTGTTATTCAATTTAAGGGTTCCAAAGAATGAAAACGATTGAATGTGAAATAATAATTTAGCATACGTTTTATTTGAATGGCTTTAGCTTTTAATATGTAAAGAATTCAACATATACACAAAATATGTAACCTGTTGATATATAACTATTTCACAAAGGGGCGATGTAGCCTTAGGCTCCGGTGGGCTTAGCCCACTCTACTGAGGGATAAGATGATCGTAGCCGTATCCATTGAGGGTTGCAATTGCCTGAGATGCTTCTTCTTTTCTGTAGTAGTGAATGAAGGCGATCCCTTGCATTGTCCCGTCTGCTTATCCTTGGCCAAAAATATTCGGGCAATGGATCCGAAGGGCTTGAATAGCTCTTGGATGTCGCATTCCTGGGTGTTCTCGCTGAGATTGGAGACCGTATATAGCGGCGCTGTCTTCCATTCTCCTGCGGTCCGTCATAGAGTCTCCCACGATGCGATCTCGGGCACCTTCCCGTCGGCTCGGGGAACGTAGGCCCGGGATGCCGAGGCTGAGGAAGCCGCTGGGGGTGCGGGAGAGGTACTATTCTCGGGGTTATCCTCCTCATCCTTTGTGCCTGACAGGGACTCCCGGAGAGGTCCAAGGGTATCCTTGTAGGGGCATGTCGTGGTCCAATGGTCTTCCTTACAGATGCGACACTTAATCATGCCCTTGTTCATCTTCTTAAGGTTTTCCAGTTCCGTGTCGTTGGAGTCCTTGGCACTGTCATCCTTGGAAGAGATGTAAGTCATGAAGGTCTCTTCGTGGAGCTGGGCGTGGCGGGGTCTGGACCCGGGCGGTCGTCCACGCAGTCTCCAAACTTGCGGAGGGCATTACGACGAGCGATGGCCTTGGACACGACCTTCTTCTCAATCTTGTAGGTGCGGACACGCTTCACCTAACAAAGTATAATAGACAAATAATAAGCATTATTACAAATATTACAATTCTATTACAAGTATAGATTATTCGTTGAATTGTACTAAAATTTGGCGAATACTGCCATCATACCCCAGCAAAAATCGATGATTTAAGTTTTACTGTATTTATGTACTATTTTATAAGTAGCGTTACTATACATTTGTAATTCCATTCTGTCACTTCTAATTATAAATAAATTGCATCCGCAAAAAGAAACTAATTAGAGGTGTTAATGTAGTGGTAGAACAGGATTAAAAATGGATAGCTGAGGTATGACGTAAAACAGTAATTGTTTACAATATACACTATAATAAACCATTTTATCGTAAGATCAATAAATATATTTTACCAAAAATTGGAGTTAAAATGTCAGAATATCAAAGGGATCTTTAAGCCTTTGTATTTGTGCATCCTCCAGAAACTATATCTTTGGGACATTGCCCTAAATTTTTAACCCTCTATTATAATTTTCCAAACTACAACTCATGTCAGTCTGTTTTAAATGAGCCGTCCAGAAAATATCATCCACAGACAGAAAACTCTCGATTTGGCACTTGTCAACACCGAACATCTTTTATATGAAGAATTCATATAAAAAACTAACAAAATAGATACCTAGAGTGCATCATATTATGTTTGCTCGGTTTGAAAGAGATTTAGATTAACATTTGTTGTTCACTTAATGACCTTATATAGAAGAGAAGAGTTAACTTTAATTTTTGCGATGAAATTACATCTTATTTGCCATGAAATATCATTTATAGTTTTGAACATAACTCTACCTCATATCAATCAATTATGTTTTTAGGCTCCAAAATAACGGACTAAAATATAATTTAAATTGTATTCAATTTCAGACAAAAAAATGAATTCAATTTTGTTTCAATATAAAAAATACTTCCCCTCTCTTTATTTTCTGATTGTAGATCACATCCTATTTTGGCAAAGTGTGTGATATTGATAAAAAAATGAAAACGAACATGCGCATACTTTCCCTCTATACAAGAAGACACACTTCTCACTGGAATAAATTATGCCATTGGGGAAGGGAAAGGTTCTTTCTGAAGTGATCCAGTGAAATACGTGGATCAGTTCTTGACTCCACACTCAAACCTACTTTTTGTGTGGGAGATCATCTGGATGGGTACCAAGGACCCATGAACATAATGAGTTAGTATGTCTTAGAACGGACAATCGTTTCTTCAACCTTCTGTCGCCCTGGAGCCAAAGGACTTAAAGCAAAGGGACTTTCACTTCATTTTAAAAAACCTGATCGAAAATGGGATGGATTGTGCCCACAAATTGTGTTCTGGTCACTTCTTCATTCAGCTTCCTTCTGTCGTCTTCTTGGGAGTCCAAATGAACCGAAACGCACAGAGTTCTTCCTCAACTACAAGAGACTCATGCTTTGGGAGCGACAAGGAAGGAGGATTGATCATTGATACGTCAACTTGGATGCCCTGGTATTCATGGCTAATGAAATCCAACAGAGAGCTTCTTCTCATAAGGATGACTACTTTCCTTTTGTCTGTCTGTGGAATGAAACGGACAATGGAAGAGTAAATTCTCTGACACATCAACTTGTAGGATTCAATTCAAAACAAGCAGACAAGACAAATTCCACTTTCAATACCATAAAGTAGTCAATAGGTCCAGTCCAAAGGATCCATTCAGGACCATCTACCATCTAGTGGTCGGTCAAATGAGAGCATACATGAGAATGCACATCGTCAGAGCTCATAACGAATGGTTCCCTTCGACACGGGTGCTTTGAGGAGTCCCGAATGATCCAAATGGACAAATGGTCTGACTTCCTTCCTCTTCCCTTCATCACGCCTTACCTTTTTCCTCATCATCATTTCATAGTAGTCCGTGACGACCTTGTTGTTCCCATTGACGATCTCAGAGGAGGAGGAAGATCGTCTTCCTCTTCGACCTGACTTGCCCAAGAAGACTTGATTTCCATGATGACGAGAGGACGACACAACCACACTATCACTCGCTGTGAAAGGGAATAGCTGACGGAACAAACATGCCTACATTCAACACAAAGAGAAAAGATGGAGACTCATGTTGTTTTGGGGGGGATGTGTCAAAACGCTTTCATTGGCTGTTGAAGGACAAGTCATACATATTGCTCTCATTGCATTGGCTTCTGACGTCATAGCAGCTGATGGTGGCAAGAAAAAAAAGAGGGTACGTACCGTAGACGATATTATGAAGGAATGGACCAGTAAAATAGAGACTAGAAGAAATAGACCAGGAAAATATGGACCAGGAAGGAATGGACCATGGTAACCAGGAAATATATGACTCATGACGAAATGGACCAATACATAGGTAGGCAAGTTTTTTATCGGAATATGTCTACGTATTGTACAAATACATTTCGTATATAAAACTGAGTATCTAATGAAATAGAAATGATTTAATTTTGCATTTTTGATAAATAATCTCTTCTTTTGTCAATTATAGTTCAAAAATCCCCCAATTCATGGTAATTAATACGTACCGGTCATGAATAAGTCTTGAGACCTTCCTTAAATGTGACAATAATGAGAACGTCTGGGTCAGGGTACAGTCGTACACGTTTGAATTTTATTTTATATATAATGTATACATTGACACATATCTTTGTGATTTCGCCACCTTTGCCTCAATGACGGCCTCCACGCGGCGACGGAAGGCCTGGCACACGGTGATGATGTAGGACCTCTTCATCGCCTTCCACTTCTTCTCGACCGAGGGTCTTCAGGTCCTCAACATTGCTGTGGCGAACGCGGCAAGCTTGGCTCTCAACATGCCACCAGAAGCTGAAGTCGAGCGGGTTCAGGTCGGGGCTCTGTGGTGGCCACATTGTCTTCGGCCAGAATTTCATGTTGGTCTCCATCCAGTCCTGCACGGCCTTGCACGTGTGGGCAGGAGCCCCATCTTGCTGGAACACGTATGATGACTTCCCCGACTTCTTGGTTATCTTGGAGACCTATGGGAGTACCTTGGTCTTCAAAGCTCCAAGTAGTCGGCGCCCGTGAGCCTGTACCCGGTCGGGAACCAAATCGGCGGCATCTTGTCCCCTGTTGATGCCACGATCCCCAACATCATCACGGAGGCCGGATGTTTGGTCTTGGAGACGCTCCGGATGACATTGGAGACGTTTCCGAAGCAGATGACCCGGTCGTTCTGCTTGTTGTACACGGGATCCACCGTAAAGGTCTTCTCGTCAGAGAAGAAGACGACGCGATCACCGTTGTGCTTCAAGTCGGAGAGAATTCTCCGGCAACGATCCAAACGGAGGTCTCGATGACGTTGCGTCAACAGTGGCCGTTCGACCTTTCTCAGTGACCGCCCACCTGCTGCTTTGACAGCCTTGGACACGGTGGATGGGTCCACGGACTTCTTCTTGGCGAGCTCGGACATCTTCATGGTGGGCATGGCCTCAAAGGCCGTCTTGACTTGATTGGGTCGAATTTTTACCGGTCTGCCGGAGCGGGGTTTGTTCTTGAGGTCGTCGCCGTCAGCCAAACGCTTCCTGACTCTGCAGACTGTGGCCTTGCTGACGTTGAGCTCCTTGATGATGTTACTAGTGGTGTGACCGGCGCGGACGAGTGTGGCAATCTCGACTCTTTTCGTTTCCATCTCGGCGAAGAAGTGACTGTTTTTGTTGATCAACATATCAAATGAAAGAGAGAATCTAAGCTTTTGATTGGTGGGAGCAATTAAGCATGTTTTTAAATCACTAAACCTCCAAAAACTATTTTCAAATTGGTCTCAAGACTTATTCATGACC
>CP045896.1:2397348-2462646 GCA_013387185.1 Caligus rogercresseyi
GATTATCGGTTCTAGGAATAATTGTATAAAACACTTATGCATAAGGAAAAATCTGATAAAGCATATTTGTGTTCGGAATATTTGTAACTAGGAATTTTTCTCTAACGACACTTTTGTATAAAATGCATTTTTAAAGGAAACTACGTACTTTTGGGCCCAGCATATCAGTCAAAATAGCTTTATTGAGCATTAATGAGCACATTTGGTAAGTTTTATTATATAAAAATAGTAAAATGAGCCCATTTTGAGTACTTTTTCGTTCATATATAAAGTATATAATAGACCCATAAGGGTACCTATAAAGTGTAAGCTACGGTAAGGTAAGGTAGGTTTCGTGAGGAATGAACAATAACAATAGCATAAGAAATAATAATAAACTCAGGACTTTGTTATGTAAATGCGGACAATTACGGACTTCCCGGATCATCTTTGCTGGACATTTCCCTACGGTCTTTCAGCTGGAGAACCTCCCCTGGCTACAATAGATCCTTGATGCACTCCGGATCCCTACAAGTACTCCGGATTCCCACCGGTCTGGATCCCCAAAGCACTCTCGGGATCCATACAGTTCTTCGTATTTTAGGGCACTTACTCCACGACTGATCGCCACGAGAGTCCTATCAGAAGGAAGCAGGTCTTAAATACACACGATGTAGAGAGCTCATGGAAAAGGGCTGCACTTTGAATGTGAACGGAGTTCATTGGACCTCAAATATAGTTTGCATCATTACACACTCTTATTTAAAGTTTTATTGTTTTATCTCTATTTGTATACTCTCTTTGGATCCTTGTCTCGAAGAACTAAATACACTAAGTTAATTAGTGGCGTACTTTGAGGCTACGTACATCGGCTGTGAGCGAGGCGTTGGAGAAAGGCGTCGACGAGTGGCTCCTCCATTTCCCATCTCTCTTTGGAGTATGCATTCACGTACACAGAGAGGCCTCATCCGTACCAACAACAGCGTGGAGGGATACCATAACGCCCTCCAAAGTTCCATAAATACTCATCCCAATATTTGGAAATTCATCAGAATGTTAAAAAATGAGGAATCCATCTCTCAAAAAAAAAATGGTGGATATGAGAAGTGGTGGGGACCATCCGTCAAAAAAAAAAATATATATAAATGATAAATTATTACAGCAAATGGAGGACTACGATAGATCCGACAAGATAAATTATTTAACTAATATAGCAAGAAATTTGCATTCTTTTTGAATTATATTTATATATACATTTAAATATATCTATAATATGTACATAATACAATATTTTTGGTTTAAATAAACATTATACTTTACATATGATTACATTTATTATATTGAGTACATGAATTATAATTATATGATGGAATAATATTTAATCTGCATTATCCAGCACAATTAGGTGATATGAAGTTCAAGGGTCTGAAATCGGGAGCGGTTCATCAAAATTTAAGAAAAGGATTTTTTTTGCTTATTTTTTTGGTTGACTTTAATTTTTCATCATCAACAAACAGTGTAGATTTATTTTGATTAATTTGAATTACAGGTGTTTTTTTAACTCATCAACATCAGAAAAAAATAAAAGAGATAAGAAAAAGTATGTTTAAAAATGTAAAAATAATTATGGTCATTTTATAACAAACTTTATTAGATGGTCGAAGCTTATATCTTCATATATTTTGATTTTAGTAAACATTCGATGAAGTGATGAAGATAGTAATGAGAGTTTTCTGTCTTGGATTCAATCATAGCTGCAATTAAGGTCTCAAAAAGGCATGATAGACTTCCTTAAGTTTTATAAAAAATAGGGAAATAATGATCCTCACATTTAACTTCCAAAAATAACGTAAGAAGAATCAAGTATTGGCTAATGAACCACCCTTCGGTGTTTGTATAAAAAACCTCGGGTATGGGTTTTAGTTGACCATTAATGATGATATTTTTTTAAAGTCATAGTATTTAAGCCAATTTATTTGTCTTTATATTTATCGTCATTAACTTATTTAATAAGTGAAAGATGCTCTTTCTCATTGTCTTCCACATCAAGAACATGAATCGGAATGAAAAAATAATAATATAACTAAGTTATAATCATTTGTCTATCCTCTGTATTTGTGACCACGGATCTCAAATAGAAAGAAGAAGCAATGTGGAGATCAAATTAATTGAGTTAATTTATTTCCTCGAGACAAGGATGTAAACATAGTATATAGATAGAGAAAACAACAACAAATCTTTAAATAAGAGTGAGAAAGAAAATATATAATGCAAACGAAATTAGCTTCCTGAAATTCCTCTCTGAGCTCCATATATCACGTGGGTTCGAGAGCTGCTTCCTCCCGATAGGGTTATCATATCAGTCAGTTGTGGATCCCGAGAGTACTTTGGAGATTCAGAGTGGTAGGAATCCGGAGTACTGCGGGGATCCTGAGAGCGTCAAGGATCAATTGCAGCCGGAAGGGGGGATAATTAATATGCACGATATATGTGTTATGTTATGAAAACATAATAACAAGGCGTTTCAAAAGGAAGTAATAAAAGCATTGTCGACAAACAATTATACATATTATATAAAAATGATTAACGTGAATAAAAAAATGACAATATTCATATTATGGTTTCATAGGATAAGTTATTCTTTTTACTAAATAAAAAAGAAACGATAGATTCAATAAGGTTTCACACAGAAGAAGCTATTTTAAAATGAATTTGATGTTCCATGTTATATTTGATAGATTATAGGAATAGGATCATATGCTTTTAACAACAATGTCGAAGAACACAACGTTGCAGAGGCATTTTTGACAATTTTAATAAGATTCTAAACAATTATTTTTCTTATGGTTAATAAAATACACTTTTTATTCTGTTATATATTCATAATTGATGATAAATAAATGAAAAAAATATTGTATTCAGGCCAATCAATTTTTCTTTTTGTCTTTACTTTTAGTATTGTCTTTAATTTTTGTTAATAGACAAACGATATTCTTGACCATGGGTCTCAAATAGAAATAAGAAACAATGTGGAGATCAAATTAACTTAGTGTATTTAGTTCTTCGAGACAAGGATCCAAAGAGAGTATACAAATAGAGATAAAACAATAAAACTTTAAATAAGAGTGTGTAATGATGCAAACTATATTTGAGGTCCAATGAACTCCGTTCACATTCAAAGTGCAGCCCTTTTCCATGAGCTCTCTACATCGTGTGTATTTAAGACCTGCTTCCTTCTGATAGGACTCTCGTGGCGATCAGTCGTGGAGTAAGTGCCCTAAAATACGAAGAACTGTATGGATCCCGAGAGTGCTTTGGGGATCCAGACCGGTGGGAATCCGGAGTACTTGTAGGGATCCGGAGTGCATCAAGGATCTATTGTAGCCAGGGGAGGTTCTCCAGCTGAAAGACCGTAGGGAAATGTCCAGCAAAGATGATCCGGGAAGTCCGTAATTGTCCGCATTTACATAACAAAGTCCTGAGTTTATTATTATTTCTTATGCTATTGTTATTGTTCATTCCTCACGAAACCTACCTTACCTTACCGTAGCTTACACTTTATAGGTACCCTTATGGGTCTATTATATACTTTATATATGAACGAAAAAGTACTCAAAATGGGCTCATTTTACTATTTTTATATAATAAAACTTACCAAATGTGCTCATTAATGCTCAATAAAGCTATTTTGACTGATATGCTGGGCCCAAAAGTACGTAGTTTCCTTTAAAAATGCATTTTATACAAAAGTGTCGTTAGAGAAAAATTCCTAGTTACAAATATTCCGAACACAAATATGCTTTATCAGATTTTTCCTTATGCATAAGTGTTTTATACATTATTCCTAGAACCAGATATATCACCTGAGTTATTTTTAGTTTTGTAATCTCTGGCCTTGAGCAGATTTTTCCAAGTACTTGAAGGAGGTTTTCCCTTTCATATTTAGGAATAATTCCCTCCTTAGTCTAATTCTCAAGTCATGTCCCTTTGTTTCATATTCGAGGAGTTTATCCGGTCCATCTTTTTTTTCACACAGTTATCGCTTATATTTTCAATATGTTGTCTTTTTCTTCTTTCTATCCTCAGCTTTTTCTTTTCCTTTTTTTACAAAGACCTTCGTGTTGCGTAGACTCAATATTTTGTAGGGTGAATTTGTTTCCTTCGTACATAATGCTTTTTTAATCAATCATGTCAGATATCTCATTTAGGCATTCTTCTGGATTCGAGCAGGGAAAATCAGTTTCCATTGCGATTATAGAAGGCTTTTTTTTTTTTTTTTTTTAATTCATTATTTATTCACATCTTTGAGGGAAACAAATTTAACAGTTTTTTGCAGTAAAATACATCTGTAAGGATGGGGGAGAGCAACTGTTAAAGGACATGAAACATATCATAAAAATGCTAATATAAATATAAAAATATACAAATCATATACCACGTAATAAAAACAATGTAAAACGGAAAGCGGACTAAAATAGGATGTTTAGGGAGAAGGTTGGGACTAGAATTTACTATAAATCCTCTTTCATTAAAGTTTCTTAAAAGCAGTAGCTCCTTGTCAATCCAACTATCGAGACCAGTGGGATCGCTCTGTTTGCAGACCGCGCCGCGTAGATGAAGAGTAGGAGTCTTGTAATGATCACTCAATCTTATTAAAATTTTCATTTGAGGGGGATAGCATCACCAACCATTCATACATGGAGATGGAAGTTTGGAATTCGTTTCTTATTCGCTCCGAAGCCATATTATAACATGCTTAATTTTTATACAGTTATAAAATAAATGGCATGATGTCTCCGTTTCTTCGCAACATAAATTGCAGTTCCTTTCATCTGTTTCCCTTGATTTATGGTGAACAGAGAAGATGTCGACATTCTGTATCGGAACCATTTTTCTTTCTACTTGTGAGGGTGTTACCAAAGAGTTTTTTCGATCCCCTGATAATCTCCCCGCTGTCATTACATCCAAAACGTTGAAGTCTTTTTTCACCGATGTCTTTTTAATGAGACTTTTGTTAATTGAATAGTAATGCTTTTATTGGAGACATTTATCAATGCAATATAAAAGGGAGTTGGGGGGCAGATGAACAGAGTATTAAAAACACCCTTGACTCTACTGATTCTTTTCAGTTGTAGGAATGTCTTAGGACAGGTTTGATCAAGATCTTTACTAATTTGCCCAACGAAGTTAAATAGTGTATTTTGAAGAGCTCCTCTACCGTATAGAAACTTGGATTGTAGTTTAAGGGTTCGTTTGCACCCAGCAAAGGTAGAACAAAGCCAATTGATGACTTCCACGAAGTGGTCATCTCCATCCAGTATTGGTTATATTCAGGCTTGTGAGCGTTCAGCTTTTTTTTGCGTTCAGCGTTCCGTTCAGCGTTCAAAAAAATTAGCGTTCCGTTCATGTTTTTGCGTTCAGCGTTCCGTTAGGTTCAGCGTTCAAATATTTAAAAAATACTGCGTAGTGATGACTTTTTTTTTTTAGAAAAGAATTTCTAAAAAAGTACTGCGTAGTGATGACGTTTTTTTATAGAAAAGATTTCCCAAAAAAAGTACTGCGTAGTGATGACGTGTTTTTTTTTTTTAGAAGAGAATTTCCAAAAAAAGTCCAAGAAATGTTTGGAAAAATTGAACGCTGAACGCAAACCTCTTTTTTTTGCGTTCAACGTTCAGCGTTCAAAAAAGTAGCGTTCCGTTTCACAAGCCTGGTTATATTTGATGGAAGTAGTGAACAGTTCTTGGGGTCCCATAAAGACTCTTTGTTGAAATTTATAGCCATTTGTTTTTCAAAATTATCCTTTATTTTTTGAGCCCAAAAGTCATTATTATTTTTTAATCTATGGAGCCACCCTAAATTTAAAGTTTTCCATAAAGATTCAACGTTCTTTAATCCTAAGCCCCATTCGGAGCGTGGAGTAAACAAACGGTCACTTGATATGTACCCTCGTTTATTGCTCCAAATATATCGCAGTTGTATGGCCTGAAGCTTTTCCGAAGTATCTTTTGAGTATGGGATGAATCTAAGCAGATGAACCACTTTGGGTATTACTAACGAATTCCAAATCATAATTCTGTCCAAGGTATTGAAAGAAAGATGATCATTTTGTGAAACTGTTTTCGTAATGGTTTTGATTACCTTTTCACAGTTACTAGAGCAACCTTTTATTGAACTACAATATAAGGCTTTGTTGGTCGAAAGAAAGATGCAAAATTGGATGATGATCTGAAATGTAGCATGATAAAGTTTTGAATTATTTTAGGAGATTTGAAATTCCATATGTAGAGAACATATAATCGAGTCTGCTTCTTATAACTTTATTTCATTTAGTCCTCGTATGGAAAGTTCATTTTAGGTGACGTACCATCCGTATTTAATCCCAGGTCCACTAGATTAATTTGGGCAATAATTTTTCTAGATCTTTGGCGTTTGCTTTATTATTGGAACCTTTGTATCCATATGCGTCTCTGTCTCGATTTCGTGTAATATTTAGATCCCCACCAGGATCATTTCATTCCCTTGCGGGAGAGGATAATTTCGGATTATATCAGAAAACCAACTGTTTGACTCATAATTAACTCCATATATCCCGTACAATATTATTTTTTTTCTGTAGAAAATAAGGTCCAAAATTACGTAGTTGCCTTCTACGTCAGCAGCTACTAATGTGGCTTTAGGCACTTTTTGACCAAAACGATCAGCCCCTGGAGGATGTGTACCTTTACCTTTATTGCTTTGGCAAAGAAGACTTCATGCGAATTAGGGATAAGTTTTTTAACCTAGGTGACGTCATCCAATCGTGTGTCAACAAGGACTACAACATCTGGAAAATGATAGGAAAACTCGAAGGGAGAGGCAGTATTTAAATAATATAGAACTTTTTTTGTCCTTATTATCGAAGCAAGAGAATTGACGTTATATGATACCAATGAAGACATTGTCAGTTTACGTTGATTTATGGAATTTTGTATATATTTTTCAATACATTTTCGGAACAATGACTATTTCGGGGATTTCCCCTTTTTCTTCTTTTTGGATTCATTACTCCTTCGAGGAGGCATTAGGACTTCTGTTACCGAACGACACTTTGTAATAAATGAAGTAGCTCCTAGGGGATGGATGTTAGAATTTTCTTCTGGGTGTCTGTTTCAGTGTGATCAAATTGGAGATGTTGCGTGTCGTCGATGCCATCTGGCGATCTACTTCTCTTTTTATTTTTCTCAGACTTTTTTGTAAATGTTTAGAATCCCCGTCATCGGCTACCATAGAAGCCTTTTTTTCCAAACATAGGATTTTTTTCCCTCGTCACTAGTTTTCGGGATGTTTGAGAGGTCCACAGGTTTTTTTAAGAAATTGAGAATCCGTGTTGGGTAAATTTAGCGCTCTTCAATATTTACATCAGGTTCCTGAGTGTTCTGTATTTAAAGTCAAGTTGGAGAGACATTCTTTAGGGCTTTGCATATTTCTAGTATGGAGAGCGCTGGTGGCTGGGTTAGGAGGATCTAAGTTTATATTAGACGAGGGAGTTTCTTGAGAAATTGTAATCTCCGGGATATCTATGAGAGATTTTTCTTCTTTCCGAATCACTATGCCCCCTTTTTAAAGTTGAGTAAGTAGATAATCTCTATAGTTTTTTATATTTTTACCTTGTCAGATGTGCATTGTTTCAACGAGTGTTTAACCCTGAAACAGTTTGGACATTACTTATTGGCCCTATCAAAGCTGAGTTTGATTATTTGTCCACGGACAGGCAACAGAGGTGGCAGGCTGAATGGGTTTCCCTTAACATCGAATTCGATGGTGCCAGATCCAACAGAGACTTCAAGGCCCTTAAGGGCTGGGTGTTCAGCTAAGCTGCTTTTGTTTTTTTCGGAACGGAAATAACCCACTTTTTTAACATCCTCTGCAAAGAGCTACATTGAATTGACATGGTCCTCTTCGGAAACTCTTCCAACACATCACATTGCATGTACCCGGAACATTTTTGTATTAAGATACTTAATAGCGTTTTTAAGACCAATAATATCTACAGTGAATTTGTTTTTTGAAGATTTTTGAATGTATTCGAATAGGAGTTCGATGTCCTTATTTTTTTAAATAGTTCAATTGGCTTCTAGACACCTATGAGTGTACGGCCAGGACCCATTTTCCGTCGTAATGTGAGATAGTTCATAAGCTGGAATTCCCAGTTTATTAATTGTAATTTCAGCCACATCAAAATCTAAAAATTCAGATTCGGTAGGGAAAGAGTTGTCTTCCTTTTTTTATCGGAAAAAATTCCAGAACCCAAATCTAGATGCCCCATTTACAGAGTTTTCTTCTATTTCAGAACCGTCATAAGTGACGTCATCGGTAACGAACGGGTCTTTGACACTGACGGACGATTGGGAGCCTTCTTGTTGTTGAGGGATCGATTGAGGATGAGTCCGGTCGAGTGTTTCCCTTGACAGCTTGGAAGTATGGAGCCTCTTCATGGGAGACGAGCCCCCCGCGGGGTTGGACATCCAAAGGGCAGGAGGGGTGTCCTATAACACTATGATCACTTTTCCGTGAGATAACTACTGATAATTAGCACTGAATTCACCAAAATGAAGAAATTAAATCTCCTATCCAAAAACGCACGTCCTTGTATACGTACGTCAGAGGAAAATAAATCATATCTAAATAAGTCCCATGTTATTTGTGTTGTGTGATAAGTGGTACCGTCTCGTTGGAACCAAATATCGTGGAGACATTGTGTTTTTATTTGAGGAGCCAAAAGTATGTTACCTTGGTGCCATAACGTGAGAACGGTGGTGAATTGATTTTTCACGATCTTTGGCTACAGCTGCAATATTTTCTACACTGCTAGCTGTACGTGGCCTAGCAGATGACGGGCCATCCCTTCAAGTTTTTCGATTTTTCTGTGAATTGTGGATTCTTAAGGTTGGTTATGTGGACCATAAGTTGGGTGTAATTTGTGACAAAGTTATTTTATAGAATACTTATTTTCATGGTATAATTGAATACTTTGTACACGCTATTGTGGTGCATATCTTTCCAGGATGAACTTTTAAAACAGTACTTTGTAAAAATGACATATAATTTCATCAAAAATCCATACCTCGAAAAAATCGTTCGTTTTGAATCACACTTCAAAATGAATGGTACTTACAAAAAAAAATTAACAAAAAAATTCAAGGCCATTGTGGTTTTTTTTTGGAATACGTACCATTAGAGCTTCCTCGGCAATGAAAGCGACTTCTTAACGCGACGGTCCTTATGCTGAAAGATTAGGATCTTATGCGTTCCTCTTTCCCTCTGAGTTAATTGTAATTTCCTATCGATAGCGTTATGTTCAGACATTGAAAAGCGAGGGATATTTTGGGCGTGTGAAAGGGAGAATGTGTGAATGGTGCATTTAAGTTCAGGCTCTTGTTATCAATATTCTCTTCCTCTCTATAGGAGTATTTATTTCATTTATGAAGTAGGCCAAGTCGGCCGGAACGGAAGGTATTTATTTTATATTTGAATCTCTGTTTTTGCTTCTGTTCTGTATACCTGTAGAAACTCAAAAGAGGAAAGAGAATAGTGATAACAAGAGCCTGAACTCAATTGCACCATTCCCACATTCTCCCTTTCACACGCTCAAAATATCCCTCGCTTTTCAATGTCTAGTTATGTTTAAAGAAGATCATCGTGACACCTACGGCGTGTGTTTTTTCGAAAACAAAAAGAGAGCACGTAAAAAAACTATTGGTACCCTATACATTGAAGGTAGTGAGCAGCTTAGCTATGCAAGGAGTTCTTACAAGTAGCTTGGAGCAGCTTCTGTGTACATCAACAAAAACGATTGTCTAACTCAGTAATTATGCAGTTAATATTGAAATTAAAAGGATGAAAAGTATATTAGAAGGTTTTCGGGAAGAACTTAAGTTTTATCTTGGCGATCCAAGCTCCAACGTCAGTACTCAGGGGCATTTTCTTTGTTATTTTAATTCACTTTATACACAGGCGTATAGGTGTTACCTCTTCAGAAAATTAGAAAGAGTGACGACAGCTTGCGCATTCCCATTGTTACCAACAATTAGAAAATTCGTGACGTAAAACACACGCCCACGAGGTGTCACAATGCTCTTCTCTAGTTATGTTACACCGCTTTGGATATAAAAAATCCCTTTGTTGAGAACAGCTTCCAAAGAACGGGATAATATTCATGACAGTTTTTTTGAATGTATTACAATATTTACAAGTTTTATTTAAAAATTTATATTAAAAATATATTTATTTATTTAATTGTAAGCATTAATGTTTTACAAAATTAGTTTATAGCTGTATCTTTTAATAATATACTAAAAATATATTAATTATACTTTCTTATGAGTCTTTTTCCTATCCCTTATTATTATAAAAATGCTATCTTTATTGAGAGCTTATAATCTAAAGATTCCCCTTACAATTTATTATTTAAAATATATACTTTTACAAAAAAATCCTTCAAAAATGCAATTAATTATTCACTTTTATAATAATTATTTTCTTAAGAAAATAATGATAAAGTTTTTATAAGGAGATGAAAGAAGTTATGTGAGTAAATGGAAAATATACTTTTTATTCAACTGAGTAATGTTAAAAAGGCTTGAAATTAAACAATGGCGTCAGTAATGTTTGAATTTCTCGCAGAGACTGAGGGTAATGGCCCCGAAGAAAGAATTACAATATATTTGAATGAAGGATCCTTTGTTCCACAACAATAAAAAGTGATTTCTTTAAAAATGTGTTTGGTGGCTTCTGACAACAGTTATTTCAATTTGATCTCAAAGAGCTTACCATTTGGAAGGGATTGGGATATTTTTTAAACAGGTTTCAATGATAGTTTAAGATATATATATATATATATATATATATATATATATATATATATATATATATATATATATATATATATATATATATATATATATATAGAAACCAAAATTGAGTTATACCTTTACCCTTTTGTGTGGATGGTCCCTCTAGACATCTATTCATATCCAGGACTTAACTGAACGTCATATTTTATTACTTTATAGATTTTCTTCTTATTTTTCGTTCTTTGTATATCGAAAGAAGGGTGTCTTGTCCATAGAGATATAAAGATATAGAGAGCTTATTGGACTCGTCAGAGAAATACGTCATTGTGTTAAAAATATAGCTGAACGAGGATGCTTCTCTGCTATTGGAGGGAAGAGAAATACGTTATTGTGCTATGTTTGTATCTCTATGATTCTATCTCTATGATCAGCTTACGATGACGTCGTATCAATTACTTTTTTATAGTCGACACACAGAAACAATAGAACGCTGTTTCTCTGCTATTGAAGGGAATCAGCTCTCTATATCTTTATATCTCTATGGTCTTGACCCAGAGTTGCATCATGACTTATACTAATTAAATCTTGTTTATGGTACAAGATAAATTCATATTTCTTCATCACCTCGATGTTTTTTATGTGTGATGATAGCATCATAGGAAGATTATTGTTAATAGATTGTTTTTAAATCAAGTGAATTCTTAATGTTTACAAGTTTCCAAGAAAAATGAAAATATCGTCTAAAGATAATAACTATTTATTCACTGAAGAAAAAATATCAAACTACATCTCTAATAATTACAAAGATGATAAAGCTTGCGGTCCTGATGGGATCAGTGGGAAAATATTCACACATTTCACTAAAGAAGTAGTGCCTTACTTACAAAAATCGGAAGATACATGGAAAAGCAAGGTAAACTTCCAAAATCCATGAAATAAGTTATGAGGAAGAGGGGATCGACTTTGGAACATACATCGTGTCCGATTAAATCTCCCTTTCAAGTGGAAGAAAAAGGTTGAATCATCGTTACGAGGAATCTTTGACAATAGAAATTTACAGTTCAACTGCAAATTTCAACCGATTGTATAAAATTTTACAGGCCTTGCAAGGACTGCGGGTTATTGTACAAACACCACCCTTCATGCGTTTGTGGACTGCCATGCAGTGTCAATACTAAAATACTTCTTGAAAATAAATCTACCAGGTCTTGAAAGAGGAAATGAAGGCTACGTTAAAGGACTCATTTTATTTGGAGTTTCGAGGGACAAAATTAGTGCCTCACCAAAAACGAGGGCAATGGACTTTGCACTTTTGAACTGTAAAGCTCTTATAGCTCAAAAGCTAACTCTATATCAACCACTAAAGGAAGAGGATCTGAGAGCCATTATACTAGCTGCGTCAGCTAGGTATTTAGCTCATATGTTAAAGTTCCTATGGTCGAATTCAAATCGTGGAGCTACTCTGGCGAATTTGTGCGATTCCTTCCGTCGACATCTTTAAATCAGAAAAAATATTGCATAAGATTTTAGTAATTTCTTATAGATACCTTTATGAATTGTGAATTGTTGGTTTTATTATAAATGTTATTTTAATGATGAGCTATAATTCCTTTCCGGAGTATTAATTTTAAACTATAATGTTTATTCATGTATTTTCTTTTACGTAACTACTCCGGTTTATATATTTATGTATACTTTTCTGTTTTGTTGTACATAATATATTTTAATAAAGGAAAAAAAAGTGAATTCTTGTATTTTTCCTTTCTATACCACAGAAGATAGACGACTTCCTCTAGTCAAAGAGGATATATTGGACGACGATCTCCCACCCAACTTATTAGATTAATGTGACATATTAGTTCATAATAAAAAATCCCTTGGTCACTGATTCTCTCTGGAAATGCAAGGTTTCATGGTGTTCATGTCTTAAATCATAGTAATAATTCAAAAAACTTTTTCTTTCTTTTAACGATGATGAGGGATATGTTTAATTAAGCTTTTATTAATTAAGATAAATTTGTATCTAGAGAGAAGCTTTCAGGAGTCGTAATTCGTAATTTCTCAAGAGATTGATAAATGAGAAGGAGTAATAAATAATAATAAAAAAAAATGTTGCCTCAGTGAAGGATGAAGAAAAAAAAAAGTTTGAAGTTGATGCATTAAGTTTTTTATCATTAAAATATCTCTTGTTTTAGGATATTTAAAAAGGGACATACCCCGTGTTAGGTAATGACTAAAGAAAGGTTGTTCACCACAAAGAAACATATTTCTTTCTTTTGATAATACTGTTTTCTTTTTTTCTTCAATGTCCGATAGTGAGAGCGGTGCTCTATTTATCGACAGATATGATTGAGTTCCTTGAGTATGAGTAGTTGCTTTATTCATTTTTTTCTTGGCCAACTGGAGTTTCTTGTTTCAATCATATAGACATCTATCTATCTATCTATCTATCTATCTATCTATATCTATCTATCTATCTATCTATCTATCTATCTATCTATCTATCTATCTATCTATCTATCTATCTATCTATCTATCTATCTATCTATCTATCTATCTATCTATCTATCTATCTATCTATTATCTATCTATCTATCTATCTATCTATCTATCTATCATCTATCTATCTATCTATCTATCTATCTATCTATCTAGCTATCTATCTATCTATCTATCTATCTATCTATCTATCTATCTAGCTATCGATCTATCTATCTATCGATCTATATCTATCACTATCTATCTATCTTCTATCTATCTATCTATACATAAAAGTCTTTAAGAAGTTTCAAATTCACGGGATCATGGTTAATTTACATCCCAGATTTTCCTCTCCCAGAATAGATTCAGCACTTTCCACATTAATGACACACTGATTATGGCTAGGCCTTATTTTTTTACGGACCCATACTTCCTATCGTCTGAGATAGTTCGCTTCTAATTGAAACTAAAAAAAATCTATTTTCCATCCAAACAACTTGAAGTGATATATTTCCATGCAATTTTTTATCCCACATATATAAATTTAGGTTTTCAAAATGGAAATTGATTGACTTATTTTTGTGACGATGATCTCTGTATTTTTTTCTTTACTCCCTGAGTTCTACCCAGGGCTAGCTAAATGTTTTCAGATACCTGAATGTTTGGCCTTCCTTTACTGATTAGGTTACCGTTAACACTTCGATTTTTTGAGCTTATTTGAGAGGTCTCCTTCCAAGTAGTAGAGTTAGATCATCTGCGTAACAAAACTTTCTAAACTAGGTGAGTGACCTGTGATGTGTTTATCATTTTGGATATCGCAAATAATTTGTCTATTGCTATATTAAAAATACACGGGATCTCCCTGTTTCATTCTCTTTTAGTTTCAAAATAGGTTCTTTCGGTTCCGTAGCTACAAACTGTTTCCGAACCCGTCAATATTTACTCCAAACATTCTAATGATGAAGTCTCCAAAACCTTTACGATACATAGAACGAATTATGTGTCTGTGAGATATATATTGTCGACGGCTTTTGCAAAATCTATTGCCATCACTGTGGCATCACACCTTGACTCCAGGAAGGTTTGAATCGTAAAGGGTATGCTGTCCATAAGTTTATTTTTTATATAGCCATGTTGAGTTGGGCTTCAAAAGTGTAAGGTTATTTTGGAAAGTCTATTTACTAAAACGTATGAGAAAATCGTAAATAAAAGACTATTTTGTAAGTAAGGTGTCGATAATTATTAAGAAATCCATGATTTTTGTTCGGTTTGGAAATTAAAACCATCCGCCCCTTCGGCACAAAACTCGGGAAGCTCCCAAGGATATAATTTTTGATAAAAGGATAAAAGGATTGGTAATAAAATTTGATGTATTTTTGTAAAACTCGAAAGTAAAAACTTATGTACTGGATGACTTGTTGTGTTTGCCAATTTAAAAAGTGTACTTAATATCTGAGGTGGTAAAATGGTTTTCTGTTACATTTTTCGCCTTCAATATTTGGAAATCATCTGAAGGATGGTATCGCAATTCTTCGTAAAATGATGTATTTTCTAGTCCGCATCTCTCACTTTTCTTCCCCACGCAATCATGACAGGCATAAAGGTTTGAGTAGAATGTATTTACCTTGAGCAAACGAGTTTCGGATCTTCGGAACTTGGACCATTTTTGTCATGAGACTCATGTTTTTTTGATTTTTTTAAATCCTGACTTGTTGAGCACATTGGAGTCTTGAGTAGGATACATCGTAATTTGGTCAATCTTCAGTTTTGATTGGGAATTTGAAATTTTCTTCGCTTAAATGTTATAAAGATGTGCTTTCTTTATTTCATCAGTTGATGAGCTATTGGAAATATATTTAATCTCATTGAGGTGAGAGTGTTTCTAGTGAATTAAAGTCTGGTCTTCATTCTACAAATAGCTTTTATCCTTTCATCATTTATCGAACTATAAAGAAAACATCATCTCCTATTGCAATTTATTTGATGTGTCTTCAATAATATCTTTGATAAATTTATCCAGTCTTTTTTTTTTTTTTTTGAGATATATATTCCTCTTTTTTATTATGTATTACACTCAAATTCACATTACAAAATAGTATGCAATAAAATAATGTAATCCTATGGATTAAAACAAGAAAAACAGGTTAATATAAAAAAGGATTTAAGTATGATAAAAAAAATGATAAATAAAATAAAAAAATACACTAAGAAGCCGTCCAGGGAAGAAGTAAGAGGTGTGAAGCTCCATCAACTCTTCTTCAAAACACAGTACCATCGTGGGGGTAGTGAGGACATCTTTGATGATGTCCGTGCATTTCAATTGAAGGGTTCGATACCGAGCGCAAGACCTCTATGCTTCTTGAGACCACACGATGAAGACCCAAAGGGAATCCCCCACCGTTTACTCTCGAGGCATAAGGATCTCTCTGAACCGTAAGAGATCAAATGCTCAATCTCATAGGCTTCACATAGGATGAGGATGTTGAAATGAGCCAGTCTGAAGGCGATAGCGATACGTTGTATGCTTCAAAAATTATCTTCTCCACCTTAAGCGGGGCGACTCTTGGACAGACGAAGAAGAAAGGAATGAAGTCTCTTGGTTCCTCCGCACCAATAGCAACTTCGTTTACTCGGATCCGCTCGTGATTACTCATAAAAATGAAGATAAATTTAATCCAGTTCTTGATCTTCCATGACTTGGCATTTAAAAATCCAATAATATTGTGTGGCATTTCAGTAAGTGTTACGTTATATAAACTCGCATATTTGGGCGCCTACGGCGCCCTATGTCATTATTACATAAGTTTCTCAAAATTTGTACATCAAGTTTTTTCGGAGATAAAATAAGTTCTAAATGTCAAATGAGTTACAATAATTTTCTGTTTTGTTACAAACATTCCTCATAAAGAGTTTAACTTTGTACAAAGAAATCTGTTTTTGTCACAGAGATGCTTTTTCTTTTTTCCTCTTTACCTTGAAAAGCAGGTAGTAAATCAGAAAAGGTGATTTTTCTGGATCTTTCTGGTCCCATCACTTTGCAAATAGTTTTACTAGGTCCAACCTTGACCCAAGGATTCCATATAGTACCTTCAAAGTTCAAATCTGACCATAAATGTGGGAGGAGATAGCGTGCGGACATACAGACGAACGAAACGGACAGAGATTGGTGAATTATATAGATGAAATAACCTAATGGTTTGCTACTTACATCGTACAAAGAGGTTTTGCATTTTCACCACATCCTTACGGGGAACATGTCAACTCTGAAAACACTGGTTGATGATTCTTATCAGTGGAAAAGAAGTTATGATCATTGTTTTTATAATTTCCTACATCTTTTGAATCCAAAGGATGACATTATTTGTCGTACCTTTCTTAAGAGTTGGGATATGTGTCAGTTGATTACTTAAGTATCTCTTGTCAGTTTTCGTTTGATTTGACGTCTCCACCTAAATTGTAGGAGAGTTAGAGAATTATAGTATAATGCTTTTTAGCGCAGAAACATGGATCGTCGTTATTTGTCTATATATTCCTATAGTTGCGTGTCAATTATATTATAAGGTAGAATAGGAGGAGGAGTTTCATGTCATTCCTCATAAGCAGCTGCGACTGAAGTGGATACTGTGTGTAGAATACAGACTGTTCTATAAATATTGCCTTTTCTTTTCTTTCTAATCCAATCACGTTTAAAAGAAAAACATTTCTTTTTTCTTATACGTATCATAAAAGCTTAACAAAAGGCGAAATGTTTCCTTAACTTATTGGCGAAAGCAAAAGAAGAGTAAATAAAAAAAATATGAAATACATGGTACTTCAAGCATGGTAAGCATTAACTGGAATAGGAACTCCCTCCTTTTATGTCAATAGTTTAAACCACAGTTGTAAAAAAAGAATTTCAATATAATAATACATAGGAAGTCCCTCCTTTTCCCTTTTCTTTTTTTTTACGAAGGTAGTTATATGGTGCATAAAACCGAAGACAGTTCTTTTTCCAGGTTATACTATTCCTCGCTTCACTCATGGATATGAGGTGTACACATCATATAAGGGATCTGAACAAGAGTGATTAATTTATCACTCTTAAGCAGGCTTGTGAACGGAACGCAAAGATTGAACGGCGTTCAGCTGAACGCACGTTCAATGAACGGAACGCTGAACGGAACGCAACTTTTTTTGAACGCTGAACGTTGAAAGCGTGAACGCAAAAAAATAGTTTTGCGTTCAGCGTTCAATTTTTCCAAACATTTCAATATAGTTTTGATTAAGTATTTTTTTCTATGATATAAACAAGGGGATGAAATATTATAAGAAGAACTTATAAACTACTCTCCCAAGAACTCTATAGAATAGTAAAGCACTTTTTTAAATTTTACCCCAAGTGACAAAATTTACACACAATTGAATGACCTTTTATTCATTCATTCTTATTACAAAATAAACAACTTATTTAGTATTTAGGTATGAAACTATTGTTGAAATAAGTTGAGATTAAGTCTGACTACGGGATTCATCTGGGCTGTGGACTCGGAATAATGGATTTGCTCATTTTGATGGACTCGGATTCGTGGACTCGATAACTTAAATATTAGGACTCGGATAGGAGGGCTCGAGAGTTAAAATCTTAGGAATCGGATACGAGGACAGTATTAATTCTTCAGCTTTTTTCATTTCGTCATGGAGAATAAATGACAGTCTACGAGCAAACAAAAATATATTTTCAAGGTTAGTTCCTGTACGCTTCCTAGTAACTTTGCATAGTTTGGTAAACATTTTAAACTCGCACGTACAATTGTATATGGATGTTTGATGACTATAGATATTTATTATTTTGGCTTTCCTGGATATAGCAGATAATAGATTTTTAAGGCGCCATGATGGTCGCGAATGTCTCAACCAAAGTACTCTGAGGAATGTAAGATCAATTCTTTGCACATTCCCATAGGCCAAGCGACCTAGAAACTTGTGTTGTTGCTTTAAAAAAGATAATTTGACGCCATTGATCAGACAAAAATTACCCTAACAACAGTTGCAGTTAATATTTTGCGTTTTGCTTTGTTCCTTGCATAAATTTAATGTTAATAATTGATATTGAGATTAAGTTATTTCTAATGGACGATTTAACTTCAATTTAATGTAGTAAATGGTTGATTCGTGTTTATATATATTAAATGTGTTTTATCTCATCTAAAATAAGATGCATTCATATAATGTTGTTTTATAATATTAATTTGTATTATATAGCTTTGATCTCGTATTTGTCTTGATTTATTACACCTTAAATATGATTATAATTTAAAATGTAATGTATCCATTACGGAAGAAAGTAGGATCCAGTTACTCATACATCGAAGGTTTGAAATACTATTTTGCAGATTCTTAATATCGAACTCGGACTCCGTTATTCGAAAATAAGCGAGTCTGGTCATCTCGACACTTTTTCAATATATTTGATCTGAAGTTGTTTTAATAAGATTGAAAATAGTTAAGTTTCTTCATGCTGACTGGCGTGTTTGTCTTTTATATGGAAAACTATTAATATAATGATTATTTGTTACGGGTCAGGAAAAAATATATACAAGTTGGGGTTTGATCAGGGGTTCTCAACCTTTTTTCTTTGGCGACCCCCCTATAGAAAAAATCTCCAGTCTGGCGACCCTCTTATGTAGTGAATATAGACGTTCTGCGGACCCCAGGTTGGGAACCCCTGGGTTAGATCCAGTCAACAAATTTATATCATTTGAAAGTCGGTTCGGGCTCATTTTATTATAAAACCCCTAAATAGTACTTCCATTTTCAAAATTACACATTGTTATTTTTTAATATTTGAACGCTGAACGCTAACGGAACGCTGAACGCAAAAACATTGAACGGAACGCTGAACGGAACGCTATATTTTTTGAACGCTGAACGCAAAAAAAAGCTGAACGCTCACAAGCCTGCTCTTAAGAATATAAAAAGTCCTTTCTCAAGTTCTCCATCCATGTCATTACGAGTCCCCTTGAATGGACTTCTCCAATAATATTAATAATTTCATCACGGAAACGTTATACAGAGGAATTATGTATCTTTATTTTGTTTTCATCATATCTGAATCATCACTGAGCAATACGACAAAGAATAAACATTTATTGAGTTACCAAATCAAGGAAGAGGTTTTTTGTGAGTTTGCGAGAGCTGCCACTTTTATATCCTTAGTTATAGGCATACTTCCAAGCCCTTCAGATGAAAGTTAATATGTTTTGAAAGAAATAACCGAATATATATATATATATATAGTCCTTGATGGAAAGAAACCCAGTACTTAATGGATATGTAGTTAAAAAACTCTGTTGCCTTGAGGTAGGAAAAGTAATACATTTTATAAAAATTATTCAGCTAAAAATAAAGAGTTTTCTCTACAACCATCTTTTTCTACTGTTTCCTTAATATTATATGAAAGTTTTTCATCTCTAACCGAGAGATTTAAAATCCCCCCCCCCCCAAAAAAAAATGTATCTGAAGTAAACTTTTTATCTTGAAAGTAATGAATAAATATACTGTTTTGTATTTTTATTTCTAGCCAATTTTTCTTCCATCTTTTGATTATTGTATATATTCTTAGAAACTTTATGTACTTATACATGGGATCAAGTATCAGTGAGTATACTAATATAAAAACACGATACTTTTTCTAGAACGTGATTGCTAGAAGAAAAAATTGCGTAAATGATAATATAGTTTGTATTCATAAAAATAAGCATCTCTTCTTTCAACTATGAGATAAGATTTCATTCTTAAACCCCAAAATGTTTTTTTTACAAATATTTTGAATAAATTATTTAGCATTACTAATAATAATATTAATTAAAATAAAGGAACTCATCACGCTCAGATATAAAATATATGTGTTTCAGCATTTTTGCTTATATCTTAGCACACCAAGTAAAACTTAGAAAAACCAAATGAAAAAGTATGTGAATTATGATGGTTTAAATGAACCGCTGTTTATATATTACGGAATACAATTCTACGGCATTTGTTGTCATGTAACCTCTTAAAGAAACGAATAAATAAGAATAAAGCCTAAATGTTATATAATCAATCTATGCATAAAATATTTTCAGTTCTTATAAAACTTAATAAATATATTAAACTGGCCTCTCACAATTGCAATATAAAATTGTGAAAAAAGAAGGACGATTTCATAACTCTATCACATTTCTTATAATTTATTTTTGTCATATCTCATTATAGAAATACAAAAACTATGCATGTTAAACATACTCCATTCAACGTCATAATCATAATCTTTTAATTGTGAGAGGGGAGAGGTTGTTATAGGCAAATTTCTTACCAATGTTCCGTAGATATTTTCCCCTTAACCCCGATCGACAGATCTTCGTTCTCTTTATATCTCATGACAGTAAAAATAGAAGCCGTACACAAATTGTCCTAATTAATTTAGTGTTTTGGCTCCACGGGGAGTAGCATGGGTGTTCTCACACTTTGAACCAATCACGTTTGAGGACAGAGTCCCAGTAAGGCATCCAAAGTATTTAAGAGTAGTGATTCATAACTTTTTATGAACAAAAAATAACCTTTTTTAACGTCAGCCATCTAGCATTAAGTTTCTTCCTTTGCACTTTCTTCCAAAGGTGCTCCATCATTGCATATAAAGTTGTCATACAATATAGGATATATGTAGAATGTGTGGCATCATATCAAAGGGTTGATCTTCACATATACAATATCTACTTCATTGCACATTTTTTTGTATTACTCACTTTCTTTGACAATTCAAAAGTATACATCATTCTTATTATTATTTGAAATGCAGTCAACTCCAATTTGGCATGATTCCATTTTTGTTATTGTTTTATGTTCAAAAAGATAAAAAGAGAGTTTTGTCCCTGGGGAACTAAAAGATGCATTAAAAATACATTAACTTATTCATCAATTTTACCAATTTTAATATTATATAAAATATTTTTTCTTCTGTCTAACTCTGTATTTTTAAGGGTTATTAACGCTCACAATTAATTTACTTTGCTGGAGATTTTAATCGTCGACTTATGTAATGTCTGATGTAACCACAATAGACTCAGTTAAAAGATTTAAAAGATCAGCTTATGGTAGCCACCTTAGTTGTTTGATAATCACCAACCTCGATCCTTCAAGACGAAAATAAATGATATTATTCCACTAGCCGATGAAGCAATTATGTCAAAGAAGGGATTGCTTTTATCTTATCAAAATCTTAGTCTAAATACTAAGGAGAGTAGAAAAAGGGAAATATAACAAAAATACATAGCGATGCGCATAATAGCATATAAGGATACTGGTATTTCTTGCCAACTCACCAATAAACTTCCCCCTAAACGTCAATTTTTTGTTATTTTTAATATATTTCTAAGTCCATAATTTTATATCAAAAAACATCATACAGTTAAACCTGTACTAAAATGAGTCAAATGATAAAAAGCTAACGAAGATGTGGAATGTGGTTCCTCAAGCTAATGGCATGGACGTGTAAATGTTACCATTTCTCTCTATTCTAAAATAATGATAACAAGTTACTTAGCCAGGACTCAAAAGATCTGATAAAATTCCTTCTATAAATATATATGTTTTGATGAAAGTTTTTTTGTAGGGATTCGTCTCGCTTTCTTATAAAAAGGAAATGTATTAATATTTCATATTTTAAAGGATATATCGCTAAGATCAATCCCATTTTATTATTTATATTTTTTTCTTGGCCATCATTTTATATTTCAAACAAAAACAATAAACAAATATTAAGAAAATTGAAAGAACATTTGGGTAAAAACATCATTTGTTACGACATGACTCCTTTAAAACTTAATGTGGAGTTTAACACTTGATAAAATCCCCATCCATATCGGTGCATTATCCTCTTCTCCTTGCATATAATGCATGCTGTGTTTTGTAATTATAGAATTTATAAAACGTTCATCAAGTCCAACATAAAGGCTATAAAGTCACTTCTCTTAGGTTGATTTAAATTGTATAAAGGACGAAGTATGTGTAGTCATATAAAAAGTGGTCACTGGACTCATTCTCCGTACGGCAAAAAGAACATTTACTATGATCTTGATCTAAAATTATATTGATTTCTTCATTTCATTAAAATGAAGTACAGTCGTCCTCGCAAAGTCCGCGACGGCCTGGATCACACTACACGACCACCGCGATATATATGAGGGTCGCGATGTTGATATATTAAAAATTTAGAGAGATTTGACATCACCCAGCGTTTAAACCTACCGCCATTTTGACATGTTGTCGTACGTGCGTCTGAATACATGTACGCAGCCGGATCTTTTTTTTTTTTGAGCCGCCATCTTGCTTTTTCGAAGATTTACCATTTTTTTGTGCCAAAATTCTGCCATTGAGTTCATATGGGGGCGTTTTCCCATGAAAAAACGGGAGCCAAGCCGTCGTCGCGTAGTAAAGAACTGCGAGATGTCGAGGGGCGAAGATGCGAGGGCCGACTGTATCTTCTTAATTTACAATGAAATTTGTAAACCAAACATGCTGGCGTAGAAAAATACATGTTCGCAAAACGAACATTGTATTTTATACAATGCCAGAAGTATAAACACTCTATTGAAAATATTACTTCATAAGTTCTTACATGAAATTAAAAACCCTATAAAATAGTGAAATTCATTAGCCATAAAAATAATAAGATTTTAGAGATGTAAAACATGTTTGTCTAATAAACTGGTCTCCCCATGGTGATCTTGCAATAAAAAAAAAATTTTTACTAACAATGTTTTAAACCTCATATAAAACCTGAGTGCAAAAAAAATGTATATTTGTATTCTTTCTCTCATATATTCTAATATAAGTTAATAAAACTTGTCAAAAGACATAAGTATACAAAATAATGCATTGGCTGACTGCCTTTCCTAAACATCACATAATTTAACGCAAGCCTTCAACACCAGTAGGTGGTGCTGTATATATATATATACATATATTTAATATGAAAAACATACATATATGGAGTAGTGATAAATTCCCAATTCCACTGCAACGTTATTATAATCATGAGCCATTTTCGAACATTCTATATTAGAAATTGATCCACAAAGAGCAGCTACTCATACTATTAAAACTCCCACCCCCCCCCTTCCGATGGTGCGCCCAAAGAAGAAGGAATCATTCTCATAAATTTGTACAGGGGAAAAAATTATGTGTATAATTTTTATATACTAAATTTATGCTTTCATATAATGAAATGAACTGTGAAATTTATAACTTATTCGGGAAAATTCTTTCTTTGTTGTAGACCCTTCTCTCCATTCATCTTTGTTGAATATGAATTAAATTTTTTTGGGGGGGGGAGGTTTCAACTACCATATGTATATAATTAAATGATGAGAAACGAGTTGGAATGACATGGACCTTTTATTTGTTGATCTTCTTTGAATAACTAGCTTAGAGAAAGTGGCATGGCAAACTAAATCATTTATTATTTGAACTAATTTCATTCATAAAGTGAAAGCCTCTAAGGATGTCTATTTCCATTCTACATAGTTTACTTCATTGTTAGATGAATATATATTAAGTGGACTAATGTAAAAAAATGGAGTGCGATAGCGTGAGCGTTAAGGCGTGTTCAACTCTCAATGTTGGGAGTGCAGGTTCGAATACTCCGAGATGGGATGGTCGTTTTTGATCTACTTCATTGATAAGATCCTAGGTTCGAGGGACTGATTTTAATGCTAGTATGCTTATTTATATCCTGTCGGAACTTGCAATTCTGTCGAAAGATTCACAAAGAAAAAAAGTTTATAAAAAGATACATAAATGCGGAACTTTTAACATCTATGCCCGGTTTTTATGGGGAATGAATCAACTAACACAACCACTTTGTGATAGCCTGCCATGCTTATGAGAAAGTATAGGAAATAACATAGAAAACGAGAGAAAACAAAGTGAAAAAGATGGTGAGAAATATTGGTTTTCTACCGAATTTAAATTCGTTCATATTTTCCGATTCGTGTAATTTATATAAAATGAATATAATTTTAAATATTTAAATTATTGGGTTTCTTTGTACGTTTTTCCTTCGTAAAACGAAGTCTGTAACTACATTGCATATTTTTTGTCGTTGGGTTATACTTTTAATTTAAGAGTTACATAATTGAAGTTCATTAATTTTAACGGTACTCGTGGATGGGAATCTGAAATAATCTATGATTGTAATCCCAATGTACCTTTATATATTTTATCGGCAAATGATTCATAAATGGATAAATATTTTGTTTTATTCTTCTCTTTCATAAGCATGTCCAGCATTTACGGCGTGTTGAACTCTGCAGGTTCGAATCCTTCCGAGAGGGGATGGTCATTTTGGTCTACCTCATTGATAAGATCCTAGGTTCGAGTGACTAATTTTAATGCTATAATGCTTATATATACCTGAAAGATGCAATTCTATCGAACCATATAGACAAAAAAAGAAGAAAAAGACTCCACTTGATTTGAAAGCGATCTATTAACAGTAATCTTCCTATGACACATAAAAACATTGGTGATCACTGTCGATAGACTAATATAATGCTATAATACTTATTATATCCAGTCGGATGCAATTCTATCGAACCATATAGGCACAAAAAAGTATTGAAAAGCATATTTATTAAAATTCACTCAATCTTTAACATTTAACATCAAAAAGTGCCAAAAATTGTAAATTGATATAAATAATAGAATATTGTTTTTTTATTCGTAACTTTCCTTTTCTAAAAATATGTAATGATATCGGTTGTGTCCAGTTTGTATGTACATTTTATATAGGAACGATTTAGTCTATGCAATAAAATATATCCTTTCGTTGCAATAAGAAAAAGTGGTTACTATACTTCCCTCTATATTCTTAATATAAACATACACATATAATATAAAACCCCGTCTCTAGAGCCCCATAAGCCCTTCTCAAACATGAGTTGATGGATCTCTTTTACTTGGAGACTCAGAAGATTTTAATATGCCCGAGTACAGAGACTCTCACACACAATATTTATATATTTTCTACATCCCAGAAAAAAACAGGAAATTGTGTTTTTCTGATGTTTGGTGTGAGCCTAGAAAATAAATTTATTTCCTTTTCTCAAAAAAATAATATTTTATTCCAATATAGATATGAGACATAGATATTCAAATTTGACTCTGTAGAAGCAGATCAAGGATGAAATAGGAGAGGTCCCTTTTCAGTCACGCACACAAATTCCTTATGTATGTCGATATTTATTTTAGGTATCAGATAACAAGTTTTTTTTTTGGTTGCTAAAAAGACTATCAGCCTTATCAAACGCCTTATTGGTGCTGTGAGTTGCTCAATTAATGAACATGATTGATTTTTAATTAAAAGCATTCATATCAACAAATTATATGAGCTTTGAGAAAAGCATTAAAGAAGTGAAAAATATGATTATCCAAAAGTTGATGAAATATTTTGTATGCAATAAAATATTTATAGTTTAGATGCCGCTAGAGTTAATCGAGTTCCTCTCTCCCTCCTCCTAGGGATTGATTGTTTGGCGTGAAGAAGCAAAGAGATCCTCGACGACGTCTCCATTCTCCATCAATAGAGCCGGTTCCGGCTTACAAATTGTAACTTCACACCCTATGTTGTCTCTGGTAGCCTTCTTCTTTTATTTCTTCTTATTATTATATCTCGTCTTTTAAAGAATTTTAAATCCTTTTTAAATTACTCTGTTTCATGTTTAATCCCATCAACTACATTACTTTATTGTATTATATGCATGTTATATGAATGTCTATGTTCATTGTATTTGATATATAAATGTTAAGAGTAAAAAATGTTTTTGATATGAATACATTCCAGTCGGCTGTATGAGAAAAGAAGGTATTTCTTTGAAGTAAATTTTATAAGGGACTTAGTGTACTGTTAACAATAATGATCAAATTCTGGTTTCCAGTGTGCACTTTGCAAAAGTAAAATAGTATAAATTAGAAGACATGCTGATACTTGATTAAGATAAAGGATATACAACTAAACTTGTCTATATACATTGTGCACTCTTAAAAAAACTACAAAAAAATATCTCACCATATATACAGGGTGATTCACTTAAATTGAGACTCACATCATTACAAACTACATACAATCTTTGTATAAATTTTACACAAATAATTTTTAAACAAAAATGATAGCACAATGTGTATTTACAAAATGTATTTCATAAATTTTCACATATCCTTCTTTGCCTCAACAGCTTTGAACCTCCTCCGGTGGAGGAACACAGGCAGGATCTCTTCTCAGCTCAGACCATGACTGAGGGTGGCTTTTGCCTTCTGAAGAGAGTCCTCAGCTGCACGGGATGTCTCCTTTTTTCCAAGATAAACCCGTCATTCTGACTGTTGTGGGTGGGTGGGCCTGGACCGTGAATCTGGTTTGTCTGAGGAAAGAGTACTGCCTGTGTTATATTGAATAAAATTTGTAAATTACACATTGTGCTATCATTTTTGTTTAAAAATTATGTATGTAAAATTAATACCAAGATTGTAGTTTGTAATATGTGAGTCTAATTTAAGTGAATCACCCTGTATATATATATGAGATTAAAATGTTTCAAAAAGTTCAGATTATAACTTAAGAGGCCTCAAATTGTGATGCTAAACGATGAAGGGTGATTGAGGCCGCTATCTTATAGGCTACCGTAAATACAGTTTACTTTTTTAGTCAATGTTATTGTTCAAAGAGCTCAGCTAAATATAAATTTGAGAGAGTTTTTATAATCGTTGATCTTTAAATAGAGACATCGAAATTGTATCGGTGACTTTTATCATTTTGGTATACCATACATATCTGACAGAAATATTTTAGAAGTGTAATAAAAAAAACACTGACGCTTCATGTATGTGACATTCAGCTGAAGAAGCTCTTTGCCAGACTACGATCTTAAAATAATTAAACAACGCTAAATGATATAGGCAATGGATGTCTGAAAAAAGCATCCTTTTTAAATATATATAAAACTTTTGTTATTTTTATAAATAAAGTAAACATTACTAAGATAATAATCAATTTATTGATAACGCAAAGCGTTTGATGTTTCAATTATAATATAAAAAGAAATGAGCTTTGATGAAAATTATTTTTTTGCTACATTATATAACACTTACGTTATGCTTCTATTTGTGAAATTTATGATGGATATTACTTTTAAATTATTTTCTAATCGTAAAAATACTTCTTTAGAACGAAAGGTGCATTCAATGCTTTATAAATAAGTAAAGCTTTTAGTCACAAAAATAGCATAAAAATAAAAAGTAATCCATATTTTTATGCTATGCTATTTAGCCTAATATTAGATCTCTAGCTATTGGATCATGACAGGTTACGCGGGGCATCAAGATCGACATTCCGATCGTCTATGATAATTAGGGGGGTGGAGAGAGAAATTCTTATGTCGAATTATAATTGCTTGAAACTGAATGGAAAGTCTTTAACGTTCGGGGCATTAGGCATTGATCAAACAGAACTCAAAATCTCTATCAGTGATCAATATACTATACCAATCACTGAAATTTGAATATTCGTTAGTACAAAGAGGAGTGTTTAAGTTTTTAGAAATAAAAGTAAGCACTCCTCTAGTATGTCCGTTCCTGTGAAGAAACTGTAAAAAGATGTTGAAGGTAGAAAGGACATGAACCATTACAGTCTGAAGATACTCGAGACCTTAACATCTTGTAGGCATATAACATTAGGATTAAGAACCAAAAGATGTTCCATCAATGCATACTTCGGCCTCTTTGTCTTACCCCTCTAATGTTACAATAAATTATTTCATGATTTCCCAGCCACTCCTCAAAGTACGATTGGGAACCGAAATATTTGAAAGACAATTAGTTCTCATCCAATCATTTGTAGAGTTTGGGCGTATAAAGAAATAATTCGACTATCAAGAAAAATAACCTACCTAACGTCAACGGAGAGGTGACTTCAATTAGGACGCTTTAGAGGGGTCTTTCTCTATCCGGCGATGTAAGATCCGCCATCTGACTTCTTTTACTAGCAGATTGCGAACGTGTTCTTGCTGATAAAATTTGTTTGATTCATTCCTTTGTTTTAGAGGCTTTTAGATGGAAGAGGGGATCGAATTTTTTAAGCAGATGGGTCAATACTCAGTTAGACAATCAGAATTTTTCATTTCTTAGGGAAACAAGTATAGTTCGACAGCAATTGACTTTCTCTGAGAGCGAGGACTTGATATGAACTTTTTGCGACATCAATCTCTGACTATGTCACCCTCAATTGAAACGGGTACATCCTTTGCTAGCTTTGTATAAATGTTCCTGGCAGACACAAAAAGGGAGAGCACTATTCCACTTTTTGTGATAAAAAGCTACGCCTTGTTTTTTGCACAAAATATAAACGTAAAAAGAATGAATTTCATATATGAAGCAAATTTCAAATGCTTAAGTCATTAGCATGTTTTGCTGTATATTTCAAATCAAGAACATGCAAATTAAGGTTTGTTGACCTCTCAGGTTTTTTGGGATCATGTTATTTGAAGCAGGATATTTTCATCATTTATTATGTGTATAAATCATTGCAAACTGTGTGCAGTTTTTAAAATAACAAAGGCTTGCAAAAAACAAAGTTTTGCCCTAATTGGAATTTATGTGGGAAACGACAGAGAAGATTCAATTATTGATACGTAATCTAAGTTTTGCAAACTAAATACAAATACAAAATAAATTCATTTGCTGTTCATACAACAAAAAACTTATGTCTAGATTGTTATTTCATATACTCCATGTATGAAGTTATTATGAACCTTTGTTTCTATTTTTTTAAATAAAGTTATAACTTTCTTGATTTATTGATTAATATTTAATATCGTCGACATTAAATTCTAGAACAAGAATAAAAATCAAGCAAACATAAGAATATTGTACAATTTTTTTTATCAAAAAATATATTCTACTTAATAAATAAATATAGATATAAATATTCTTCTAGTTTTATTAATTCCTGCTAATGATTGTAGAGTTAATTCTTTAGTTTATATTATGGACTTCAAGTACCTGAAAAAGTACATTTATCATGTTTTTTACTCTATTACCTTTAGAGTAGGTGCATATAACAGTAGTATAATTAAACATTATAGATTAAAATTAATATTCTAAACATAAGTCAAACAGAATTCCCAGCAATATATCAAAGCAATAAAGGATATGAACGAACAAAAATTAAACAAATATCAAAATCATATCAATATACTTATACAAATAAAGTTAAGTTTAAAATTGCAGAACAAAAAACTGTTATGTTAAACAGTCTACTAAGAATATTTATTTCTTTACGAACTTTTTAGGCATTCACAAAAGCCAGCGTTGAAACTTCTTGTATTGTTTTGAGGGTAATATTTTATTATATTTTTCGTATATTCCCACGATGAACATCACATTGAAATTTTGAAGCCTAAAACCGAGTATCTTGCAGCTGTTGATACAAGAATGCACACGAATTATTCCCTGGACCGGTATCCGTTGGACAGTTTTTCTGCGATTCGGCTTTTGCAATTAGAAATAGCTATTCAAGGGCACACGTTTTCTGAGAGGCTTTTGTAAAGTTTGAAGTGATTCCTAACAAAATCAACGGCGCGTAACAAAGTTTTCACCTACGTTGGCAATGTTGCAGATAATTATTTCTCTTAGGAAGTGAAGTACCTGACATTCAACAAAGGCATGAACAACGGTGTAAATAATTTTCCGCAATCTTGCATGGAGCATTGAATTAGATACACCTAGTAAAATTTGCAATTGTGCTGTGAAGTTCCTGGGATCCTTAATTTTGTCATAGATGACATTATTCTTTTTCCCCTAGAACATGGAAGGTTTAGCTTAGCAATAAACCTATTACATATTCCACAGCCTCACTTTTGTAGTTGTCTCAAATTACATTTTTCAAGTGCCAAGGCTTGTGTACTTGATGTTCGAAAGCAGATTTTTCAGAGGGTAATAAAATTTTCCACAATTAAAATGGTGCCTTCCAAATCACAAATAATCTAATTCTGTTTTAAGGGCGACAAGCTTCAATTCTTAAGGCGGTAAAATATTTTAAAGTAAAATTTCTTATACCTATTTTGACGAATCAATGGTCGAAGAGGCGTTAAATCGAGCAAACATAAACATATCGAACGAAATTTGTAATGAAATAAGATATATTCTACTTTTTTTAAAATATATATATCTTCTAGTTTTTTTATTCATCCATTATAATGACCTAGAGTTACATTCCTTAGTATATATAGGATGACTTCAAGTACCTTTAAAAATACATTTATCATTTTAAATAGCAAGTATTTATTTCTCAAAACCATCATAACTTACTTGTAGACAACATGAAGGCTCTGTCAATACACTAACTCGCAAGCTTTATGCCTAAGTATATATGAACATACCATTTGTATGAAACAAACATAAATAATAAAATTACTTATAAACGGACCAAACTTGTTGAGTTTCCTCTAGAAGATATTTATATAAAAGCATTTGAGGGGAAACTTAAAACATCTAAAAAACCTCACCCTGGAGAGACTCCTTCACTAAAGGAGCTGTTGAGTATCTATGGGAGAGAATGTGAGCGACTGGTCCCATGACGGAAGCCCAGAAGGGAGTTTGGGTTCTCTAAAATAAAATAAGAAATCAGCTCCCATTAGAGACAATAACCATGTACTTTGTAATTATTTGTTTATTTCGTCTAGATATTTTTCATAAAAAATCATTGATCTGGCTAATAAACCATTACTAAATTACAAACAGTTTATAAAATTTCATATATTAATTTGGTGATGTTCCCATTTCTCTACTTGGCTCTTAAGTACTTTTTATTACATTACAGCAAGAATCCAGTTGAAATGGATTTTTGTGAAAAGGAGTTAACATTCCTAAAATATAGTTGATATACTTCATTTGTATAGTAAAATATTTCGATTAATTGAATACAGGCTCCGATCATTGTAATTATATATTATAATTGATAGTTACTATGGCTATGAAAGAGACTATCTTTAAGGGATCATATCGGAAGATCATGTGGAATGAACCCTATAACCAAATAGTCCAATTGAAAGAAAATCATTCTAACTTATCGAAATAAAAATGACATTCATGGGTAAAAAACGGCCGCAGCTGGTTTTAAAATGCTTCTGAATATTTGGCCGTCATTTTTGATAAAAAAAAAATGCATTTTTTTCATTTTCACTATTTTCATTCGAATTGCTTTCTTGCTTAAGGTTATGTCTATCCAGCAAATCGCAAGTTATATTTATATATAAAGATAATATTAAAACTTTTTAGTCTAAATTATACATGGCCCAGGGGGGGGGGGGGGGGTCAGAAACTCATGTAAACAAAGAGGATATTTCCAAAAAAAAAGTGTGACGTCATCACTTAGAAAATTTGCCTGTTTATCTAATACCTACACATCTAAATAAATAACGATAATAAATAATAATTGGTGGACTAATATCGATGAAGCCACACAGCCTCGTATATAATTTCATTTAAAAATAAGATTTTTATGACTCTGTGTAACTACATTCAAATGATTTTCAGCAAAAAAATGAAATTGGTGTAATAATATGTTATTTGCATAGATTTTCAATTTTCAGGGCAAACTAGCCAATTTATTAACATCTGAAAAGTTTTGATTATTTATATTTTCCCACTAGTCCATAAAGTAGTAGTCCTTTCTATCATCAGACAGAATGATATGAGAGAAAGAAAGAGAATATAGATATTTTGATGCCATAATAATAACAAAATCGATAAGTGTGACGTCATGTGTGACGTTTCAGTTTTTCTTTTCTAATCAGAGGAATGTAAACATTGCATTCTGCGCATCTTGTATTATCTATTATCTTTGATGCATGCCTTAAGCATTCTCTGTAACATTGCAGCATTCATTACCTCCGCCGAAGGAGGTATGTTTTCACTGGCGTGGTTGTTTGTTGTTTGTTTGTCAGCAGGATAACTCAAAAGTGGAACGGATTCGGAATGAAACTTTGTGGAGTTGTTGAAATGCCAAAAAGGAACAAGTGATTAAATTTTGGCATCTCTTAGTGGTGATTTTTTAATATGCAAATGAGCTAAACACTAATAAATATTTCAAGTTAGCCTACTCTGCCAATAGATGTCGCTGTGCTGTGCTCTCAAAGAAGAGAGCACAGCACAGCAACATCTATTGCAAATGACAAAAAGACCAGTGATTCATTTGGTGGGGATCGGCGGAGGTTTGCACTCTCTGAGTCCTCTAGTTTATTAAAATCATTAAACTGACAACCAAGAATCATATTACAAATTATTATATTTATATATATCAATTCTTCTGCTTCTGCCCTAATGTTGTTTCTTGAGGAACCGAGGTTTTCCCAAATATATTAAACTGTAATTAAATATCCCATGATCAAACGGAGCCTACCAAGCATCATTGGTATTTATCATCATTATAGTAAAAAGAATAATTATAAAATGTTGAAAGTTTCTTTGAAGGTAGTAGTCATGGTAATATTAGGCTATTAAAATTGAATTAATATACTTTTCTATTCAGGGAGACTTTTAAAGCTACAACCAGCATAATTAAATATGCCTCTCAATTGAATAAAAAATAATAATTGAACGGAATATAAAGTCTTTGACATGTTGTTAAAACAACAACAACAAGCCATAATGTAAATCTTATGTATTGCAAGCTCTTATGTGCTTTGCAATAATGAATAAAAATCATTAAGTTGTCGGATTAAGGGACTTCGATTGACAATATGAGTTGATACTTAAGACACCTAAATACATGAGGCCTTGATTATGTAACTTGACTATTTTAAATATTGGGGTCACATGCCCGGTGGAGGGCGGGCCTAAGGGAGGTCAGGCCCCCGCCCACCACTGATTGACGTGGGCCCGATTTTTTAAAGAATGTGCCAACTGTGCCCCCCCCCATAACAACTGTAGGGCCCCCCCAAAAGCCTGCTGCCGGGCCTGGAGACTATAAATAAAATGAGAAAATAATATATTTAAAGTATTAAAATCATTGATAAATAATACTTTTCGAAATAAAAAAACTAAGTATAATTATTTCAATCAACTTTCAAAATGAAATCAGTTTATTATTTTAGGAATTACTCATTTTTTTAAAAATATACTTTTTGAAAAATGCTCCTTTAGTTGCATGTACGTCACAGAAATTAAAGTTATCAATAACAAAAATCTTACAAATATATCATGATAAATATTTTTTTTTAAATATAAGAAACTTTATTGATTTAGAGAAATTACATATATAAATAAAATTCTAGTTTAATATTAGATCTCTAAAAAAGTTAAAAGGCAAACAAAAACAACAACAAGAATATAAAACATAGCTTAAAACAAAAAGCACATATTGTTTGACATATATACAACAAACACATCAAATGAAATACATTAAACACAAAAAAATTATCAAAACATTATATATGACAATATAACATGATAATATAAAACACATGACATAATATAATTTGGAGTTATTTTACTACCCAGACCAAAGATCATTCAGGATAAATCCCAAGACCCTTCATAAATAAAAAGAGAACTAGGATAAATATTTTTAAATTTTTGATGACTTTTATTATATGTTTAAAAAAAATTATGTGTTCGACGCACAAGAAGGATAAAAACGAATAATTACCAGTAAAATTCCAAACGTCATTATTTGAGTTTGGAATTTTTAATTGTAAGAGCCGAGTAACGTGTAGTGTTGATATCAAGATGGCTCGCAAATCATCCTTGCAACGAAGTATCACTTGCTAGCCTATTTGCGATATAGCTCCTACATCTCAAAAGTGAATTTCTAAAGCACGAGTTTTTGAGAACTACTGGGATTGGAATTCAACCAAAGAGAAGGATACCAGGAATAATATTCTTAGTGACCCCTTTAATATTTAAAGATATAAACTCCTTCAAGATGCTCAGAGCAGGACAGTTTGCAAAAGCATGATAAATTTATTGAATAAAAGTCCACAGTCTTTGCAAGGAGCATTAAAAAAATAGTGCCAGAGGATACTTGAAACTGTGCAGTGAATCTTTTTCATCGTGTATATTGAACAGAGCGAATTATTCTAGATTTCCAAGTTGTTGGGAGATGTAATTCTTGTAGAAACTGATCACAAATTTTTTCGGCTTCTTCTTTGGAATTTGATGCATAAGACATCCTTAAATGCCAAGGATCGGAACTTGATGTCTTAATGCAGCCTCCTTTAAAGGAAAGAAAAATTTTCACAGTAAAACATTGATTCTGGCTTTAAATCATGAAACGATAAAATTTGTTGAGATAGAGCCATCCATTCCAACTCCTTTGGATGCTCCTTTAGCTTCATGTACCTTCACAAGAAATAAAAGTTATCAAATAACAAAAACCTTACAAATATATCATGAAAGATTTTTTTCTTTTTTATTTCTATTAAATAGACAACACATTATATGTTTTTTTTGGCCATAAGGCGATACTTATTTATTCATTAAGATTTATATAGACATGAGGAAAGACATTGTGCTACTAGACAGATAAAACAGGAATCAAATAACAAAAAAAGCATATAATTACAAAAAGTAATCCACATACACTTTCTTCTGCTTGGCCCAATTTTTTTTTGAGGAACCGAGGTTTTCCCAAATATTAAACTGTAATTAAATATCCCTGATCAAACGGAGCCTACAAGCATCATGTTATTATCATCATTATATAAAAGAATAATTATAAAATGTTGAAAGTTTCTTTGAAGGTAGTAGTCATGGTAATATTAGGCTATTAAAATTGGCTATAATTATACTTTTCTATTCGGGAGACTTTTAAAGCTTACAACCAGGCATAATTAAATATGCCTCTCAATTGAATAAAAAAATAATAATTGAACGGAATAATAAAGTCTTTGACATGGTTTTAAAACACAACAACAACCAAAATAATGTATGTAGTCTTATGTATTGCAAAGCACTCTACTATGCTTTGCAATAAATGAATAAAAATCATTAAGTTGTCAGTTAAGGACTTCGATTGACAATATGAGTATGAATACTTAATGGCCACTAAATACAGAGGCCTTGATTGTGTAACTGTGACTATTGTAAATATTAGGGTCACATACAGGCCCGGCGGGATGGGCGGGCCTGAGGGAGGTCAAGCCCGCCCAACATACGGCTGTAGGTCGAGAAGAATTGATTATCCCCCCTCGAAGTCAATCAAGGTCACTCTCATCATCCACGAGGATGAAAGAAGCGGCCGCGTTAAGGACCCAAAGACTTTGCCGATGGAGATTACTCCTCCAGAGGGAGGGAGATCTCTTTTTCCTCTCCTCTTTTCCTGCAGGATGGTGTTCGTTATCATCATGAGTGCCCTCCCGTCCCGAACTGACTCCTGAATGAAGAGTTCACCGGCCTTTAGATAATAATAGATATGCGATCCTATACATTCTCTGCCTTGCATGCTTAATAAAGTTGTTATAGTAATTAATGCATTGAGGATGCACAAGGAACGCTGGGGGGGGGGGGGGACCTTGAGCAACTGACTTTGGGTTCTTGGAGTAATTGTAATCCGTTTATAACTCCAGATCCCAGTTGTAGACCTTGGTTTCTTGCAACAGGAAGCCAAGAGGCCTCACTTGTTGCAATTTCACTCTCCAAACGGACACTTTTCTCCTCCATAGTTCCCCCCACATGCAGAATACTTGTGGTCACGTATTTGAACTTCTTTGGGCGACTCACCGCCTTGGTTCCTCTATACTTCGATACGAAAGCTAATTCCTTCCTCTCTATATCCTTGGAGTGACTAGTGACTCTGAGGTGGAGTCTTGATTAGGCCGTCAAAAATTGCAATATCCTCGAGTTAAGTGTCACATTCGCAAAAGCTTGTAGCGTCTTCCTTATCACTAAGTCGTCGAAAGATTCTTCTTGAGCCTGCTTCAGTACATATATGCAGAAGTGTTGATAGAGGATGGGTTCCTCAGGGAACAAGGCTTATGTCTTCATCTTACAGAGTTCCTCGAACTCCTCCTCGTTGTCGATATCCCTGCCGAATACAGTATCTTGTACCATGTATGGAGCTGCCTCCCTGTGTATTGAAGTCAGAGATCCTTCCTCCTACTACTAGAGGGTCACTTCAACAACGAATTCTTCCAACCAGGACAACAACTACCGGTGTCCAAGGTACTGTTCATTTATCTCGAATGGGATGATCGGTTCACATGAACGGGTTCCAACATCTTGAAAGGTATTCCCTCCTCAACTAGAGGCAAAGGGAAAGAATGTTTTTTTTTGCATTATATATAAAATAACATTTGAAATATTCATGGTTGTTAAATAAATATAGTCAGGTGATGGAATAATCAGATTTTTTTATTCATATTCAAATTTAGTAATGTATTTTTTCGTTCCTGTACTTAAACCTTTTCCTGATATTGTTTGTAGACAATTTCAAAAGTTTCTCGACCTCTCTCAACTTATATCTCATGCAGATGTTATTTTCTCTAGTATAAAAGTCCTGGATGAAATTCGTACTTCTTTTTGCTGAGTGTCTTAATTTACTATTTCCATATGAAGAACCATACCATTATTATTTTGATTGTCTGCAATTTCATGTCATGTTTTTTCAAAACAATAAATAAAAATAATTCGGTTACTTGAACTTTTATTTTCACAAAAGATTATCCAAAATTAGCTATGATATAAATCATTCTCATAGAGTCTACAATTTTGGATCTATATTTCAATATGAACAAATCTGAACAAAAAATAAAGTATTAAAATGGATGTAAATATTATTGCCAATTAGTTATTATTCCTTTTTCGAATATAAGAATCTTTTTTAGTTTTTATCTTGATTGAATATAAAAATCCTTGCCAAAAAAATAATTTGTGAAGTACTTGGAAATAAATATATATTTTTTATAAATAGTTTGCTTCCATTATATATTTATGTCTATGGAGAAAAGTTTTCATCTCCGTGTTGAGAAAATAATTTTTGCATATCAATATATGAAAAAAAAATGCAAGAAGCGTCTTGTATTTTTTTTGCTATGGAACAGAGGGAGAAGGAACAAAAAGTATGTACTTCTGTCTAGTCAGGGTGCACTGATATATTACTGCAGAACTTATAGTTGATTGTCTTGGGGATCATAAATTATAATTTTTGCAAGCTTACGGTATTATATTTTCTGAGTTTATTTTTTACACATTTCTAATATTCATATACATATTTATAAATATATATTTATATATATATACATATAAATATATATATATACCTCAAAAAATAAAAATATATCCGACTTGCTGACGTTCGCGAAAAATTGTCGTCGTCGTTCATCGTTAATTTTAAATTCAATCGTTCGTCGTTCATTGTTCGTTTTTCGTTCGCAATGCTTAAAAAATTGACGACGTTTTTTTTTAGAAATAAATTTCTGAAAAAAAGTGACGACAAAAAATAAATTTCGAATAACCAAGTGGCTTTTTGAGGAAGACGAGTATATTTCCTTATTAAGATCAAAACTCTATCGTCATTTTAAATCCTCCTTTAGTGCTAATAAAGCAAAATTTACCCTTCAATACTGTGTGCGTTCTTCCATAAGGGTTTTCTTGAAACGGCACAGGTTAAATTTTAAACGATTTCAATCACAAATGAATGATATTTAAAAAAACGGATCGTGTTTCTGGAAAAGCTATATCACGGATTCTCTTAATTCCTTTAGAATATCCGATATCGTGGAGGAAGAATATAAAATGAAAAGAGCCAGAGAAAATAACTCCAATTTTCGGATAATAAAGTTCAATTTTTCTCGCTCATTGAATCAAACAAAATTGACTAAAATTTTATCCCAGGGGAAAGTTTTACTAAAGTGGAGGAAATACTGTCCTGTTTTCATCGTGATTTTCAGGCCACTGTAGTAGGAGAGAGACCTAACTTTCCTAAAAAAGTAAAAAACTTCTCAATGGAATTGCTTTCTGCAGATTCAATTGCTTATTATTTAAAATATTTGTTTAAAAATAACAAGGCATATGGTCCAGATGGTTTTGGAGGGAATTTTTTTTACTCTAATGTGTGAAGAATTGACTCCTTTCTTATTATGTTTAGCAAAAACCATGGAGTTAAAAGGAAGTCTGCCAGCACAGGTTACAAAAGGCAAGATTGTTTTAATTCCATAAAAACGACAATGGAACCGACATTAACCACTGGCGTCCAATAACCATTCTTAATGAATCATATCGAATACTTGCTGGTATTGTGGCTGTTCGTATGGAACCCATTTTAAATAAGATAATTGGTTTGCATCAGAAGGGATTCTTAAAGAAGAGAAAATTGGCCGATATTTCTAGAGATATAAGCTGCGCTATTGATTGTATTGATTCTAGGAACTCATTTTGTGCGTTAATAGCTGTAGACTTCCATAAAGCATTTGACTCCGTTTCTCACACGCACATCTTAAAAATGGTGAATAAATTTTTGCCAAAGCACTTCTTCAACCCCATTAGAGAATTACTGTGCAATGGCTCGTCTTCGATTTGTATTAATGGGAAACAAAGTCAGCCAATATTCCTAGGGAAGAGCTGTCGTCAAGGCTGCCCCGCCGCTCCCTTTTTGTTTGTGATGGCCATTGAAGAATTGGCTACTCAGATAAAACATAAATACAATGGGTTCGGAGTTCTTTTTAACGAAGAGAAACATATTATTGACCTTTACGCCGATGATGTGACTTTATTTGTTGAAGCCCGTTCTGAGAGTCAATTAATAAAAAGAATAGAAATTTTGCTGGCCTTTTTTACTAAATTTAAAAAACGTTCAGGACTTGAACTTAATTCTTCAAAAACATCAATTTTACCTCTGGGAGCTTGGCGTCCTATTAACAATTTACGAGTTCCTAATTGTCCGATTGGAGACAAAGTTTGCATTCTTGGAGTGGAATACGGAAAACAAGGAGAATTGGATAGTGAATGGACTTCCTTAAAATCAGCGGTATATAAGAGGCTTTCACTTTTTAAAATGAAAAATGAAGACCCTATAACCTTGGAAGGTGAGGCACTAATGGGAGGCATTCTTACTTTCCACGACCTCCAGAAGAAATCTTATTCTTCATTTAGCCACGGGAAATTTAAATACCCTCTCATGAAAGCGTGCGGTTATCATCGTCCTCCTTGTCCTTGGCACGTTAAAGTAAATGTATTGTCTTTGTATGATAAGGAGGTGAGTAAATTTGCCAAAAAACGATTAAAGACCTTAAAGTCTCTGAGGATTGGGTCATAAAAATAAAGGAGTCTCTACTTGGAGTGATGGAAGGAAAGAAGTTCACTTTTCAATTCCAAATCTCGTCTGGTGTTCTTTTTTTAATGGTCCTTGTAAAGATTGTGGGAAAAATTTAACACTACAATCCATTGCTCACAATCGACCATAAAAGCAATCGGGTGACAACTTCGATGGAATGTTTGGCTTTGTTCAACCGCAATAAGGACGAGTTTTTTCGCCGAATTGTGACAGTGGACGAAACATGGATACACTACAACACACCAGAGACCAAGCAGTAATCAAAACAGTGGGTTTGAAGGGTGAATCGGCGCCGAAGAAGGCCAAAGTGGGTTTATCAGCCAACAAAGTCATGGCTACTGTTTTCTGGGATGCACGTGGTGTAATCCACATAGATTACCTTCAGAAGGGAAGAACAATGAATGGCGAATTATACCAGCTTATTGGACCGATTTAATGAGGATTTAAAGAAAAAACGACCCCATTTGGCCAAGAAAAAAGTTATTTTTCATCAAGACAATGCAAGAGTCCATACATGTGTTGTTTCCATGGCGAAATTTTACGAATTACGCTACGAATTGCTCCTCATCCGCCGTATTCTCCAGATTTAGCCCCGAGTGACTATTTCTTGTTTCAAACCTTAAAAAATGGCTTGCCGGAAAGAGATTTTATTTCAACAATGAAATCATCTCACAAACAAATACATATTTTGAGGACCTCGAAAAATCTTATTTTTTGGAAGGGATAAAAAAGTTGGAGAAACGCTGGACGAAGTGTATAGAGCTCAAAGGAGACTATGTTGAATAAAAAATTGGCTTTTGTCAAAAAAACTTTGTTTCATTTAAAAAGTCACGGACTTATTGACCAGCCCTCGTATATACAATGTATATTATACATATATATATATATATATATAATACATGAAAAGGTCTTTACGCTTCGCTTTTACAACAGCCAGGACTCTCATAGGATATGGGTTTTTCCACATTTGAAGTTGTATTAATACGTTTTACAGTATGTTTTCTATTTTTACACTTATTTTTTAACTTTTATTTTTTATACTTAGAAATCTTATTGGACATCCTTGCTTTCGTATTTGAAGATGTTTAAACCAATAAAAATAGAAAAAAAGGATACTGTAACACCATTTTTAAAATACTTTTGTTTTATATATGTGTATTTGTTTATTGACGTCATATAATAATAAAAATATATTTGTTGTGGTTTCACTATTCTAATGGTCTAAGCTTAAGAAAGAGAAAACTAATTAACAATTATATCTTATTATACATAATGAGTTCACCTTTAAATTGGTGTGTTCATCTGAAAGAGTGATTAATCGTTTTGTTATTTACTCAAAAGATTCTTTGTGTGGCGTCAAACTAAAATATTGCCAATTTTTTTCTATAAAAATAGCTTCATCTAAGATAAAACTACTTGGATTGAAATCAGTCGTTAGTAGATGTGGTGATCATATAAATTTTTCAATATACGTGCTTTTAACTCTCAATCAAATAACATAAAATAAGATTGTTTTGTCCATATATTTCTAATTTTTCTAAGATTAGATAAATTAAATCACTTTTACGTAACTTTTACATAAAATTAAAGTTTTTAAATAGGAATATTTATATTTTTTTATTATGGCAAGTTGTTTTATTATAATTATATTTTTTTTGTTTTTGTTCATATGTGATGTTAAAATTTTAAACTAAAATGTTTAAGTATGTTTAATACACATTAACATAATTTGATATACATATACTTATCTGTACTTGTATATTCTTTTATGGACTGTTGAAAAAAAAAATGAAAACAGTCAATCTAGTTTATTTGTTTGATTGTTTGTTTAGCTCCTAGATCAGCCCCACTTCACCGGAACTTAATCCGGTATCAGCCAGAGGTAAACTGTCTAGGAGCTAACTAATTTATTTGTAAAAATATTAAATTTCGACAGAAACATATATATTTTAAAATGAACTCCTCAAGAGGCTTCTTCTTCTTTTCACTTTCCAGGATGATTTCCTCCATTTGTCTCCTTATCCGTGGGCATTCGTAGATTAGGTGAATGGGAGTTTCATCTCCCTCTGCACAGAGCCGGCATGCCGAAGATTGGGTTTTGTCTATTTTGTGGAGATGTCTACAGAGGCTTACGTGCCCGCTAATCATCGCCACTATCCGGGAAACATTCAGCCTTGAGAAGTGGTAGATAGGGCTCCGCAATGAAGTATTTTGATTGCTGGCACGTAGTCATATGAGTCCAGTATGTCTTCCACCTGGACATGGACACTCGCCTCAGGGCACTCCTTGCTTGACCAATTGATGTTGGTATAGTTACATACTTGCCCGTTTGGGCTCCTTCCTTTGCCAGGGCATCGGCGTATTCATTACCCGTGATATTATTATGCCCTTTCACCCATCCCACGGTAATTTTATTATGGGATGACTCCAGGGCCAGCTTAAACTTTGAAATGTCCGCGTTAAGAATTCTTCCAGGTCTAGTATTTAAGCTCTCAACTGCAGAGAGACAATCTGTTAGAATGAGAAGACTCTTGTTTTCAGTCTTTTCCAGAGGTAAACTTTCAACAAGGTCAGAAATAGCCGTAACTTCAGCCTGAAACACACTATTTGTGTTATCGAGTCTGAGGGAACTATGGTTAATCACAGCATCACCATCTGCAATCAGCCACCCAGCTCCGGTCTGCCCATTTATTTTTGAGCCGTCGGTATATCCAACCAGGTCGAAGTCCTCAATAGACCATTTATTTGCCAATGTATATCCACGTTGATTGGTCCACACCAACGAGCCATCGCAAGGTTTTGGAATACCATTTGCTTGAAGAAAGTTATCCAAAGATCGGACATGTCCTTTAGATGACAAATCCGACCATGCCAGTAATTTGTCCTTCCTTATCCTCAGTCTAGTCAGACATGCATGCTCCATTATGAACAGATGAAGTGGTACTAGACCACATAAGACCTCCATAGTAGCCGTTGGGGTGGACCGCATGGCACCTGTAATGAACATAAGACCAAGCCTTTGAAGTTTACGGAAATCGTTAATCATTGACTGACTGTTCTGGAGTCTAGATGCAAAAACAACGGATCCATAACTTACAACCGACCTCACATAAACCTCATATATCCATTTGGATTTCAACGGACTTAGACCCCAATCAGTCCCAACGAAGGTTTTAAGAGCAAAAAGTGTCCTTTTTGCTTTAGAGATGACATGTTTTATGTGGTTGTTCCAGTTGAGTTTTTCATCAATTATAAAGCCGAGATATTTGAAGGTTCTTACTTTTTCTATTTCGGACTTTCCAAGATAGAGGTGGACATTTGGTCCCTTTTTTCTCTTGGTAAAGATCATCAGCTTGGTTTTAGCTGTACTGAAGGTGATACTTCTCTTTTTAGACCATTCCAAAAGCCCATTAAGAGCATCTTGCATAAGACTGGCTAAGGTAGATCGATCGCTACCTCTAACACAAAGGGCCAGGTCATCAGCATATGCTACTTTGAAAATTGGTTTCTTGATAAGATCCACAGCTTCCTGAAAAGCAAGGTTCCACACCAAAGGGGAGAGGATACCTCCTTGTGGACATCCTCTGGTGGGTATTACAGAAACCTGCTCACCACCAAGGCTGGCAGTCACGGTTCTGCTTCTCAAAAGGTTTTCATACCACATTGTGATCACATTGTCTATTTTATACTTATTCATGGCGCTAATCATATGATCAAATCTGACACGGTCAAAAGCACCCTGAATGTCCAGAAATACGACAATAGCCTCTTCTTTTGTGTGATAACTACTCTCACAGCAGTCTACAAGGCAGCTTATAGCAGTATCCGTCGATTTTCTCTTACAGAACGCATATTGATTTTGCAGACCCAAATCACACTATTCAAGGATTTTCCACTGAACCATACGTTCAAGGGTTTTTAGGGCTACATTTGTGAGCGTGATCGGCCGGAAGGCCCTAGAATCGCTATAGTCATTCTTTCCTTGCTTAGGGATAAAGACCACTTTGGATTCCCTCCACGGTTTTGGAGTGTATCCAGTGACCAGAATGGCGTTATATAATATGGCTAAACGCTCAAGAAGACAGTCTGGCGCATTCTTATATGCCTGGACAGGGACTCGGTCAGGACCCGGCATTTTATTCGGTTTCAAACATTCGATAGAGCTTTTGACGAGATCCACATTGAAGTAGTGCGCATCGAGGTCATGGTTTTGAAGCCTTGAATTTATTTCGAGGGTGGCAGAGACAGGATCAATAGATTCAGGGAAATGCTCACAGAGGAGAAGATTCAAACTGTCCTTTTCGTTGTGTTTGTCATCCATCACACCCACACGAACGTGTGAGTGATTTGCTCTGGTCTTCATCAGTCTAGATTGATCTTTTGGGCCTCCCAAGGTTGACACCCATTCTCTAAAGGCCTCACATTTATATTTAATGATCATTGTTTTATACCGTTGTTTAGCCACCTTAAATTCAGCGGATCTCCCTTTACGCTCCAGATATTTTACTCTGCGTCTCTGCTCTCGTAGATCGTCATTCTACCAGGGATTTGCTTTTCTCAGTAAGCCAGATTTTACGCTACAGCAACTCTTTAATGCATTGATTAGTTCCGTAGTTATCTTATTGGCTTCTTTATCTATATCCTCCCGGCAATTTAAACGAATCTGTGGTGTTGATTTTGATTTTAACGCACTTTTGAAAGAGGTCCAATTAGCGTTTCTTATATTAATACTATGTATAAAATATGCTGCGTTTATATAGAACTAACAGATCCTATGATCAGAGCCTGAATAGTAGGCGTCTGTTGTCCAGGACGACACAAAGTGATGACTCCAGAGGTTAGTAATAGTGAGATCGATAATCGACTTTCCCATTCCTCCCACAAACGTGGGAACACAGCCTACATTTTGCAGGTTAAGATTGAAGTTCACTAAGAGTTCTTCGAGCTTCTCACCACGACGGTTTGTGGTTTTATCTCTACATAAAGTGCTTCTTGCATTAAAGTCCCCACCGATTAGAAGAGGCATGTGAGTTAGATTGCAATATTCAACTAGAGGTCTAATCATAATGCTCGGATCTTCTGTAGTAATATCGGAGTAGTAACTAGCTATAATTATGTTTTTATGATTGATTGTTTTGATTGAGCACACTGTGAGGTCTTTTGAGTAGAATTTCGGAATTTGGGTAATTATGATATCAGGAGACGTAAAGATTACTGCTCTCGGCTTGGCTTTGTCACTGACAAAAGTTGACATACCTGCAATTTTTACTACGTCCACTCCGCCTCGACCTAGGGGAGGCTCAGTTGCAAGAACAAGACAACTTTCATTGCCTATGTAGAAGTCTCTGACCCAGCTCTGTTGAGCTCTTTCCCATATTAATTTGGGTGCACTTCAATGAGGTATAGTTGAGGTCATTTTTTGTCAGCATATTTGTTTCAGTACTGGAAGCCATCGAGTTAAAACACAGAGTTATCGTATCAAAGGCCAATTCTCCACATGTAAGGTTAGCTCCATGGTAGTAGGAAGGGCACAAGTAGACAGGAACAAAGTATAAAAGTGAACGAAAAGGACAAGAAGAAAAGCTAGAGAGCATCATGTGGATATAAATATTAGTCTTATTGTTTAATTATTACATGTTTCATTTTTTATACATATTTAATCTCTTAAAAAGAAAAGAAGTGAAATTTAAGTGTTAATGTATGTTGTTCCAACAAAAACTTCCCTTTTCTTACTGGCAATAGAATAGCCGCACTATATATGTTTAATGTATAAGTTTGAATGTGTTTGCCGATAAGACAAAATATACTTCACTCATGTACATATACCAGAGATTTAAGTGCTCATCCCTGGCATCAAGTGTGAAAAATCAAATGGCATTTCTTATATTTTTTACAAAAGATTCTGCAATTAGGAGGATAAAAAACGAAACCTTACCACAGGGACAGCATTTATTTTTTAGCATAAAATTTATAGTATGAGAAGGCCTTTTATGAGAGCAATATTTATTTATATTTCTCCCAAGGGTCACATTTACCTATTTTTTATTTGGTTATATTTGTTGAAGTTTTTTTCATCGATATTCAAGGCATTATAAAAAGCCTTTCAATTCCCTCTTGAGTAGCATCTTCAAAGAAGAAATATATATATATATATATTTAAGAAACCCCTTTAAAAGGCCTGAGCATTATTATAAACACTACAGTTTCCTGTCAAGTCAGCAATTGTCCTACTTAAAGTAGTGATTGAAATACCATTTCTCTTGCACCATTTCTAGATATATTAAACAAAAACCAATGATGAACTAGAACATTCGGGTTTTCCAAGCTCAAGATTGTTTCACTGTATTAGTTTGTGTTTTCTGAAATGAATCTTGTTCAAAAAAGTTGCTAACCCCATTGTATACAAAATATTTTTCTTATACATAACCTATTACTTTAAATAAATTTGAATTCATATATTTTGTATTTGTTACTTGTCGGTTTTAATACCTCAATGATAATTACTTATAGCTTAGTAAATCTATTGTGATCGAATGGCCACTAGTTGTCGAGCAATTGATTGGTCTCTATAATGCGTTTTATAAAGTATTGGTCAAACCATACGTTTATAGTCTTGTCCCTGCACTGCTAGCGATCTCTCACGAAAAAGCTCCGTAAGTATACTTCTGTGATTTAAAATGTTTGGACTATAACGTGCTAAGAAGTGAGTCTACTTTTGTCCGTTAGCACAATATATATTTAATATTATCGATGAAAGTGTCGACAGATTTATAGTTATCGATTTTTTCATGCTCCTTACTATTGATATAATATTTTTTCATAATAATAAATCTATCGGTCAACCTCCGACAACATTGTATAAGAATAGCTTGAAAAACCCACATTGGCTAACTTCTCTTACTTTTCACATATATATCATGCTCATACATTTATACGATGCTATAAAATTATATTCCCGTTTATTGTAGGTTTTTCATCAGTTAAAATAAATGAAGAACTTTATGGATCATAAACCTGGATCTTAAAGCCCTATGTAAATATATACTAAAAAAGGCTTGCCAAAATACGTATAATATATATATATATATATGGATGAGGTCTAAAGGTCGTGTCTTGAGGAAGGACATTATTACTTTTGGTAAATACAAGAAATATCATGAAACTGAACAATCTTTGGGGTAATTAAGAAATGTGAAAGGAGAAGACGGCTCCATGGCTTGGTATTCCACTTTCCTTTTAAAGATATAAGAAATCATTCAATCCAAAATATAATGTTTCTAAGTAAAGCTGATTGATTTGTACATTGATTATAAAACATAAAAAACTAGTATTTCATTTAGTATGTAGAACGGTATTTAAAGGAATGATTTTGATTTTTTAAAGAAATAAAAATAGTAAAGGATAAAAAAACTACAAGGCAAATTATAAAGGAAAGTACACAATCTATATATATATATATATATATATATATGAACGTGGAATTTTGCAACACAACTTCATTATTTAACGTCATGGGCTAATGAACTTTTTCAACTCCGTGTTATAACTTTATTGTCCTTGAGAACCAGGGGCTTGATTATAGTTCTTTTTTTCGCCAATCATTTGCCAATCATTTATGCCAATGCACTTTATAAGAAAAATAATGCAATTCAAGCATTAATGCATTGGTAAAGCTAATAATTTATTTTCAATAATCTATAAATATGACAATCGTTGCCTATTCTCCATTCCCTTTGTATTATAAGAAAGAGTGTTTAAATAACAAATTTCACTATAATTAATGAAGTCACACGAATGTTTTCCAATATCTAGTAATAGAATAAATGTTTTAAAATTAAACTCTCATTTAATAACATGTATTTGTTCTTTATTGCTTATCATTCTGTTTGCTTAATTAAGAATAATGGAAATCAAACATATTTAATTCTCACATTGGCATATACGAAGGAAATAAGTTAAATATCTGCCAACGACATACTTTTTTTTGTTTAACTATGTCGTATTTATGAAAGCCGGTATCGGACATGCTTTCGTTATATTTCCATTTGTTTTCATCATAATAAAGTTTTTGCCTTTTAATGTGAGTGGATTGAAGTCTAACGAAGAAATAGAAAAAATAATATGTTTATATGATCTCCAGGAAAGGAATGAACTATATATATATATATATATATATATATATATATATATATATATATATATATATATATATATATATATATATATATCAGAGCTGGGATTACGGTAGAAAATTCTACCACCGGTTCGATATTCAGTATGTATATACCGAATACCGATCGATATCGGTATTCGGTGGATATTATTATACAACTACAGTATCGATCGATATTCAGTACGGTAGATTAGAAAGAGAGATACATTTATTTATGAATCTGCTTTTACTTCTTCATATGCATTTATTATCGGACAGTTTATAACAAAGGACAATTAAATACATTGTTTGTTATAATTTATTAGAGATTATTTGAAATTAATACATACTAATCTCATATAAATTATATATGTACATGGATTTTGTAGGAAATGGAAAGCTATAGATCTTATTGTCCGATATTAAATGCACTTTCAGGTACTCTAATATTCAATGCATAACATAAGCTTATATTGAGTGTCTATTTATGTATCTGCTCTATAATACTATAAGTTATGGTTGTTTATTTATTTTCGAAGTTCAAGCTCTTCACACAAGGGAGTGCATGGGCAAAGCGAAAGTTGAACGATGTTTCTCTGCTATTGAAGAGAATAAGCTCTCTATATCTTTATGTCTCTATGTGAATGCTACAAAAGACATACTTTCAAATATACCGTACCGATTGACAATCGGTACGGTATTCGGTAGTTTCTACTGAATATCGTATAATCGGTTCGATATTTGAAATCTACCGTCGGTAGTATCGAATACCAATTTACATTCAGTAGTCGCAGCTCTGATATATATATATATATATCGGGAAACTTATCTTCCAAATAGTTCTTATCAATAGATCAATGAACTTATGTTGAGTTTTGATTTTTATTGTTTACTGCACGTTGCAAAATATTTTTTTCGTCAAGCATAATTTTAAAAACAATCATTTACTCCGGGAAAAATGCGCACTCATCCAAGTTGACATAGAAAACAAAACATAGCCTATTTTACAAACATTTGAACATGAGAAATTTAAAATACAACAACAATATATAAATATAAAAAGGCAGATTTAGCTCTTTTACAAATCTTCTTATATGCATGCTTGATTATACAATACGCAGCAACCCCCCTCGCAGCAATTCAAGAAGAAAGAAACACACAGTGGGTTACATATACCTATGAGTGGGGGGGGGGGAGGTATGTCGCTGTTTCTTCTTCGCATTTAAATTTACCGACATACCTAACGTACATATATATACATATTGTTTGTATATATAATAATATGTATATATATATATATATATATATATATAGTTGAAAGCGAGAGTACTACAAGGAGTATAGAAATGCTAGTGGTGTTGTTATTCTTGGCTCCCCTTGCTTTGTTTTCAAGGTTAAGTGAGAGAAAGTATGTGTGTGTGATAAAGTATGGGCTGTTGTTTTGGTTTGCCCATGGTGAGTAAATAAAAAAATACATATGAATAAAAAGTGAAGAAGTTGGTTTTTGACGATATATATACAGGGTGCGGAGCTACAATCGGGGAAAAATGTAATCAAGATTTATCTTCTTATATTTTATTAACAAAACAAGTAGGCAAGAATTCATTTTCACAAAAGTTGTTCAAGGGGATCTATTTTTGACTTTTACTCTAACCATCCCCCGTCAGCCTCGATGACCGCCTCCAGCCTGGACCGGAACCTCGTGCAGGCGTTGACAAGGTGCTTCCTGTTCATGCTTGCCACTGCCACCACAATGGAGGCCGTTGAGACCTCAGACAGCATCTGTCTGACCTTGAGCACGTAGCTCTTGCTCCTGAGATCCTCATGTATGGCGGCCCTAATGGTTTTCTCGTCCACGTTCATCTTGGCGGTCAGGTCCCTCATAGAGGTGCCGGGATCGTCGTTGATCCTCTCCTGGAGCTCTTGGAGAAACTCTGGAGTCCTCTTTTTGCTTTTGGACAGGTCTTGAGTCTTCCTTAAGGGTGTTAGATTGCCGTTGGACTCATTCAACTCTTGTGCCACTGGATAGACAGTGGTTTTGGGAACTCGATAATTTCTTTGGGCGCGCGGCCCGCTGGGAGGGTGAACAAAATGGCTGAAAGGCGGTCTTGTTCTGATGACATTTTGAAAAAGATGAGAACCAATTGAAGCCAAAACAGTTGTTTTTAAAGTAATCGGACTAAGGGTTCCCAAGTTATGGCCTTTCAAACTTTGTCCCAATTGTAGCTCCGCACAGTGTATATATATATACATATATGAAGCATTATAAGAAACAGAATAATGAAAGCCAATTGCACCCCACCAGGTGCATTTGATTAAAGGTCTTGCTTGCCTGGCTATGAGAGAGAGACTACTCATAAATAATAATTGGATTACAACAATTAATCTTCACATAAATTATGTAGAATTTATGCGAATGAAGTTAGGAATAAAAAGAGTTTTTTCCTATCATGATAAGGCTACTGAACATGTTTTAATTGAGGTCTTAATCACCGTTATATGAAAATAAAATATTTTTCTAATGTTTCGTTAAGTATTGTTTTTTTAAAGGACGAATGAATTTGTATATAAATCACATATTTTTGGTTTATCAAAGGTGTAACATTATTTCAATATCCTCTATATATAATCTTTTTTACATCGATTGTGCTATCATTATATATATATATATGTATATACCTATATATATATATATATCCCAAAAAAACCCACTTTTTTAGTTCTTTTACATATACCCAGCGATTCTGGTTCATTTTTGGATGCTGAAAACGAGTATCTAAATAAAAAAATTCTAGCATTTTTAGAAATCGGACGTCACTGGTGTCAAAGGTTTCGTTATGAAGCAAAACTTTTCGGTTATTACTTATTTTGAAAAAAACTAATTTTACAAAATTTAGCTATGATCAATTGATGACTTTGTTATTTTTTGCAAATTTTCGTCAAATAATATTTAGTGCCAATAAATGAACATAAGTGCTGACGCACCAACCATTTTTTAAATAACAGCTCCTACTAGGGTTCTTTATAGTTTCAAGAAGGAAAAAGAAAAGAGGGTACTCATGTTGATGTTTTAAGTTATCTTTTTATACGTTTTTAAAACGACTAATGATAGTAAATTTTCCCCATCGAATCCCAATCTACTCCCTCTGAATCCCTTTCATCAGTATTGATACCAATTCTTTTAATTTTTGTTTTTCTCAAAATACAGTTTTTCAATGGAAATGTCATTATGGTAATCTCGTGAATTCGCCAATAGACATTTTCTTCAACATATATTATTATATTATTATAAATATATATATATAATATTATATATATATATATATAATATATATATATAATATTATATATATATATATTATATATATATGCTCATATTTGACAATCACAAAATTATGGATTGAACTATGAATTCCGTAAATGAATCTAACGGGCGTCATAACCAGACGATACCATCAGCTCAATCACAGAGCTGGTAGCGTTGACACGATTGAAACACTTTCGGGTTGCGTGAGGAAACGCACGACGTGAAAGTTCAACAGCCTGAAGAATGTTCTGACGCTGTTTCTCGCTCTTGGTCAGCACTTTAGTAAAGTCAGACCCGAACTTGACGGCCCTCTCTGCCGCGTCATTGACAACTTGAAGAGAGGTGACGATGCCGCTTAACTCAATGAATGTTGAATCAGAAGCCCATTGTGTGACCGGGAGCTCCAAGAAGGTTGGATGGATGTTTGTAAGCTGAAGGTAGAAACGCTCAATGAGATATAGGTGGTGGCATTTGGTATAAAAATTCTTGTTATTCTTTGGTAAATTAATCATAGCTTATTACAATTATTAAAGGAATGTTTACCCGGCTAAGAGTTTTGTCGGCTTCGATGATGTCCAAAGCACTTTCGGCACTGACATCGAAACGAGTTTGCAATTCCTTGAGAAAGAGCTCCTTCTTCTCCTCGGCGTTTTTTCGCTTCCGTCGCAGTGAATCCACCACCCCACGAAATAGATCATGGAGGCGATGGAGCTTCTTAATTAATTTTTCCTCGCCATGAGTGGCAAATAAGACGGTGCCCAGAGACGAAGTAGGGAATCGGCGGTGCTACGGGCAGCTAGCTGCGCGTCCGGTCTACCCAAAGGCCAAAGATGAAAGTAAAAGTACCGTATCACCTCTTCGGTTAACGGGAATGGACCTGGTTTGAAAATTTCTAGAGTATAACCAATACCCAGTGCCTCGCTTAAGCACTTCTTCAGTGTCCGAGTTTCCATTTTATGTTAAAGGCACTTGACTGATAGATCAAAGAGTGAAATTGAATCTGATACGGTGTTTAAATCACGTGTTTATAAATAAAAACAGGTTTTGATGAAATAAGATTAAATGGTTATTGTATTGTATTTAAAAGATAACTTAAAAACATCACTTGAGTACCCTCTTTTTCTTTTTCCTTCCTGAAACTATAAAGAACCCTAGTAGGAGCTGTTATTTAAAAAATGGTTGGTGCGTCAGCACTTATGTTCATTTATTGGCACTAAATATTATTGACGAAAATTTGCAAAAAATAACAAAGTCATCAATTGATCATAGCTAAATTTTGTAAAATTAGTTTTTTTCAAAATAAGTAATAACCGAAAAGTTTTGCTTCATAACGAAACCTTTGACACCAGTGACGTCCGATTTCTAAAAATGCTAGAATTTTTTTATTTAGATACTCGTTTTCAGCATCCAAAAATGAACCAGAATCGCTGGGTATATGTAAAAAAACTAAAAAAGTGGTTTTTTTTTGGGAGGTCATATATATATATATATATATATATATATTAGGGTTGTTCTTATTTTAACAAGTCATCTTCTACAGGCGAGTGAAGTTATTGATACAAAAAAGCTATGAAATAAGCTAACAATACTCACTCCCTTTCTTGCTTTGTTTTTACTGAAAACTTTGTTTTATTAAAAAACACAAAACATACGTCTGGTATAATTAGATTTCCTTTAAATTATAATATTATTGAAGTCTGTAACGTCCACCATTTGAAGAAATTGGCGGAAAACTATATTTTTACTAAATTTTTAAAACTTTGACCTCGTTGCGCGACCATCGTAATGTTGACCGATTTTGTTCAAACTTGTATGTCGTCTTCTTTTATCACCAAAACAGAAAATGCTCAAAGTCGCTAACATTTCAAAACATTTGAAAAATAGAACAACCCTATATATATATATATATATATATATACATATTTATGAATATATATATATACAAATTTATTAATATATATATAACTCAATTGCCATCTTTTTAACATTAAAATATATCCTCTTTAATTTATAAAAATAACATTAAATTTGCTATTAAATCCAAACACCTATTAATTTATTGAATGAAATTTGTTTGTTATGGGGTTTTGTCAGCTTTAAGTTATGACTCATCAGTCAGACTCTCCTATTCTAAGGTACTGTTTTGCCGTTAAAAATATAAACTATTGTTAATATTAAATTATAGTAATCGCGTGCAAAAAAGTATATTATTTAACCTATATAATTGAATGACGTTTTAATGCTTATCAGATGAATAAAAAATAAACATACCAAAATTATTTTCCTTTTTATGTTGTTGATGTCCACTCTTTCCTTCGAAGCTCGAAAGATGTATGTGGATAAAAAACAATAGATATACTGAATTTACAAATTCCGAACTACAAAAATAATTTTTACTTATATTTTATAAAAAATATAGATAAATTTTAGATACTTATTTCATTCGTATTTTTACATTTATCTTGCGTTCAGCTACCCCCTCCAAGAGATCAATCTTTGTTACTCCGCCGAAGGAGGTAGTTGTTTTCACTGGCGTTTGTTGTTTGTTGGTTTGTTAGTTTGTTAGTTTGTTAGTTTTTGTTGGTTTGTTGGTTTGTTGGTTTGTCAGCAGGATAACTCAAAAAGTACCGAACGGATTGGATGAAAATTTGTGGAGTGTTGGAAGTGCTAAAAGGAAGAAGTGTTAAATTTGGCATCTCTGAGTGCAGAGTTAAGGGGCCAAATGAGCTAAATACTACTAAATTTTTCAAGTTAGCCTACTCTGCCATAGATGTCGCGTGCTGTGTGAATTGGGTGCCGGGAGCGTCTTCCTCTTGGAAATTTCCGTCTAGGGGAACCCTCCCCCGTCTCTCTACGCCTCCCCAGTCCTGAAAAATCCGCCTCGGAAGGCTCATGACGGCGGAGGTTTGCACTCTCTGAGTGTATATATGCCTCTAGTTCCTTTTTATTTTTTATATACGTTCTTCTTCTGGTGTTAAAGACGTGTGATATTGTGTTTATTTAGACAGATAAAGACAGTTTTTACTAAAGTACAAAACAGGGAGATGATTAGCATTTGATCAGTATCTTTTTTCGAATGGTTTCTTTTTATATGAATTTTTCTTTTATCTTCTTTACTTAAGTATTAATATAATTATCATTTTATTTAGTATGAAAATCTAAAAACAATATATATACCTAAAATCCAGAGCAATGTTTTGTAAAAACATAACTAAACATTGTGTTTAACGCTTTGGCTCTGGGATAGAACATATCCAATAAATATCATATAATTATAGAATACAATTATATCAATTTAAATTATATCACAAACAGCTACACAACTAGTAAATAATTTAATATTCCATACGTTATTGAGAAAAAAATAAACACAGAAATTTTTACAAGACTAAAAAATTGTTGTAATTTTATTGTTCTTATGAAACTTAAAAATTATTTTAATTATTTTTGCATATATTGTGGAGCATGATGGGATATATTTCAATTTCTTTGAGGCAAGAGTCCTCGAATCGTCATGTAGATTGGGAATTTTCAGATCCAACGTAGTATAACCTGCCGCTGCCGCGATGAGTATTGTCCTCAGTTCTTCCGGCAGTATTGGAGTATTCAAGGTTAGACTTCCGCTATAAGTGCTTTAGAGTGGAAAAAGGGCACTATTTAAAGCCCTCATTCGCGACGAAGATCCATTTGCTCCAAGACCAAAAAGGATGTTTGCGTTTGTGTATTTGGACGTCTGAGGATCACTCAAGCCTTTTACCTTTAACGAAAGGATTTTTTAATAATCGCTAGTGCGGGACAATCCACTAACGCATGAGGAATTGAATCATAAATATGACCACAATCCTTACAATTCTTATAGAACTTTATCAAATTTGCCGAAAATTTGCAATTGAGCAGTGAGTTTATTCCCGTCTACTATTTTTATGAGAGAACGCATGATGCTTTTTCTCCATTTCTTAGGCAGATCTACGAGAGCCAAGAAGTTGTTGCACATTTCTTGACCCTCTATGAACCCCAATCGGGTAGGAAACGACATCCTCAAATGCCAAGGCTTCTGCAAGGAGTGACAGTTGGCCGATCTCTCTAAAGGGTACTTAAACCTCTCTTCAAGGAAAGGGCATTTTTGAGTGATGTCATGTATGGTGAAAATTCACTCCCTTTGCTTCCAGACGTTCGGGAGTATCCATATTTCTAAATATATATTTGTTTTAGTAGTTGCCTCTAATTAGGTCCACGATGGAATCGTTATGAAACACAGGTATATTCCTCCGAAAAAGCCTTTGTGTGCATCCCAAATCGAAGAGAGGTTAGAGGTTGAAGAGTTTGTGAGTTCAGTTCCAAACAATTTTTTAAAAGCAACTGACGGGTTCTTAAAAATATCACAAATGACTTTTAGATACATTTTGGTAGGATAGAGGAGAGTAACGTTAAGCTTCCTCCCAGGTCCATCTTCTTCCTTTTCAAAGTTGGGATTCAACGATGATGAACAGAGACTGAAGCCATTTGTCTTCGTAGAGGATAGCTTTTTCTGCCACAAGAGGTGACAAGTTGCTCTGTATAGAACCCATGTGAATATTTTATAGTTGAAGAGATCAACTTATTTTTTGAAGATTAAAGCTCATCATATGCAATTTTTTGGCAAATGAGTGAACTAATTTCTATCCACTTCCCCACCGGATACAACACATTCCAAGCAAGTCTATGTTAATACACACCTCACAGGAAAAAAAATGATTGGTCCTGGAATAGGAAACAGCGATCCCAAAGGAAGAATATTGGTTTTCTTCTGATCGACAGATAGCCCAAATATTCTTTCAAATTTATCAAAGTAGTTTAAAGTCCTTTTGTAAGTTGGGCTTCCGAATTAGCTTCCAGATGTAGAGTGATGTCATTACCGTATATATTATTATATATATATGCTTTAAAAAAGCCTTAAACTTGTTAAGGAGGATGAATTAGAAGCCCTGAAATTTTATATTTTCAGAATAATCCACCATAAAAAGAAGAGATTTATGTTTTTTTTCTTCTCAAACAACTTTGCCCTATGTAAATCATGTGAAGTAGCATGAAAAGTGGGTTGTTGATTGCATGTTAGGATCTAGTACAATGTAGTGGCGTGTTCAAGTCATTATCTAACAAGGTATTATTATTCCCTTTTTCCATTATTAGTATAGTTCGTTATGTATGTGGTTCCGTGAACTTTCTTATTTTTACGGCATGTAATAAAGTTCTTCTTCCATTGGTTGTACCACCACCATCGTCAACTTTGCAAATTAATCTTAATGTAAGGACAAGGAAATAGGAAATTAGAACAACATAATGTATATACATAGAAATAAAATAACTTGTATAAATAAACGAATATTATAAAAATAATATATATTGTTAATCTATATACATATTATCTTAATACTTGTATATACCTAACCCTTTTATTTACCTTCTTATGTAGAAACGTCTTGTACAAATAAATCAGTCATCTTAACATCTTAAGAATATTCCTTTAAAAATTGTTTAAAGTATTATTTTGTAGTATAAAAGATAATCGCACTTAAGAACATAAATATACAATAGAAACAAATTACGTTAAATACAACCATAAACATTACTACACAATATTATCATTGAGTCATTATTATTATCAAAACCTCTGATTTGGCCTAAAATACTGTAGTAAAAGGGTAGTATTTTATGTTGCATCTGTTGTCACATAAATGGTTACAATTCCAACATTTGGTTTCATCACAACTCTTGACACTTGCCAAACTGATCCAGTTTGGCAAGATAGCCTTCAACAAGGACGAATAAAAACTCCTTTGTATAACCCATAACATAAATTCCAGCAGGTATCTTAATATAAAACTCTACGTATCGTACAGGAGTCCAAACATAAAAATGACTTTGACGCCAGATACGAAAATGGTGCTAGGTAGCATTTCAACATGAAAGTTGTCTTCGACATTAGAGAGAGAGCACAGATGAGGGTCCAGTGAAGCAAGGATCTCAGGTTTGAGAGGGTGAAACAGGGGGCGGACAATACCTATAGTGCTTGCGAATAGGGGGATATTGGTTTAACGTAAGCCAAATGAGATATCGGTTTGTGGAAGGGTATGAAAGCTTGTGGAGGCTACGAATGGCTATATTTTTCTCTCTAGTTTTGTTCCACATAAAACAACATCATGATCAAGGTGATCACCAACAAAGACAAATAAAGCAACTTTATTATTTATTTCTATACAACAGAAATAAGACTTGCAATCATCACAGGAGATAAAGTTTTGAGTCTGGCCAAACATTTCATTAAAAGCCGTACTTTACTGACTTTAATAGTTGGCAATTTTTTTCATCGGTTAGGTGACGCTTTCTGTCTTTTGCTTGTCCACTAAAACATAAATCCTTTCCTCTGTCTAAAAACCTGTATAACTAAATAACTATGCATATATCTGTGGTGAATGAACGTCTTGTAGCGAGGCCTTTGGGAACACTCATTAGATATGAGCGTGTGCAGTATGTATATACTCAAATGTAACTAGGTATATGTGTATGTGTATTTCAACCAATAAACTCTCCATCATGCTTTGTAGCGTACATATTTTAAATAATGCAACGCCATCCATTATCCATAATTTTATGAAGAGGCTCTCTGGCAAAAAAAAAAAACTTTTGCAAAATGTTCGTATAGAGTCACGTGAAAAGATGCTTTCTAACTTCCAATGTATGTACTTTGAAGCTTGATAGTAATAAAAATGTATGCCCTTATGAAGCACTAGAATTTCTCAAAACTGAATGAGTTATAGCAACCATAGGGAGTGTGGTCTTATATATCATAGCTTAATCACTTTACCAAAGTGGTTTATGTGCAAATAAATGCTTGGCTCAACCACAGCGGGGATATACAGTAAATAACTCTCCTCTCTGAGGAAGTGCATCTCAATTTGTAGAGTTACAAGGATAAATATAACATAGTACATAGTTGGCTTTAATGCATTATCCTTTTCATACATCTTTTTTTTTTGCTTCACTACTTTACACAACCATTTTCAATATTAAGGCTTAAATAGGATTTGTATTTGGGTGGGGGTTGTTGTTTCTTTTTTAGCCTGGATAGACATAAGCATTATATTGTTGAAATTAGTCTATCGAACCATGAAACTCATTTATTATTTAGCAAAATATATAACAATATCGATACTAATAAAAAAGCACAAATAGTCTTTTATTCAAAGAAATATAATTTTTCAATTTTAATTATATCGAATAAAGCTGAAGTAAATTTGAAGTTCAACACATTGATGTAAAGCTGAAATCGAACAAAGAAATCAGTCGATTAAGCTTCTCAAAGTTTCAGAAAGGCTTTCAATTGACTTTTGAAGTGTAAGGTCAAGTAAAGGTTTGGAAAAAAAATTGTGGAATAATTGTATACAAAAATATTTGGAAGTCCCCGATATAAAAATAAGACATTATAAAATAAACAATGAAATGCATATGTTTTGAGTAAAAGACGAAAAAAGAATGACATATAAAAATACCTTCAAAAAGATATGATGACATTTTGCCTCTGAGTTACTAAGAATATAAAACCCGAGTGAAAATAGGAAAGAGAAAAGACAAGTTGATCAAGACATAACAAAATACACAAGACTATAATGAAGAAACAATGACAAAATGATGACATTGACGAAAAAAGCATTGTGAAAGGAAGAAAAATAAAGCTATTGAAGGGTTTCTTTGATGAACTTAATAGATTATTTTTAGAAATGAAAGGCAATATTTATTTTGAAATACCTCATCAGGAGCTGTCCTTAACCTCGTTCGGGTGTTTGGATATTCCCACTACACATACGACTCTTTAAATGAGATGCACAAAAAGTGGTAAAGTGTCTTTTTCGATTTTCTTTTTATGTACATTTTTACAACATGTTCGGTTTGGTCTATTTCTAACAGATTGATCCTTAAAGTCAATACACCACCTACGAATACGGCGCTGGAGGACACGATGGCATCACCGCACATATTAGCTTAGTATTTGTTGACGCAGGAATTGATGTTTTTATTAAGGCTGCTAAGTGGGTTTTGTAAAGAAGAAGGTTCAAGTTTGGGCATGAAAGAGGCCACATGGTCAAAGATCAGAACCCGCCCTAACCGATGTCTCCTACAAGTATGCCTGCGTAGCATTGTTGGCGCTGCATGTAGCTCACTACTGTTGGAAGCATTAGTTGACTCAGTCGTAGTGATCATCTAAGGCCGGAATTACCTTCTCTTTCAAGATAGTGATGAACCAGGTCGTTACGGGTTGTCTTTAATATTTATCGACCTCAACCCACCTTGAACCTGTGGACAATGACTCATTTTGATAAAAGCTATGTTACAGACAAACTAGGTGATACCGTATTTTTCGCTTTAAAATCTGAAGCTCCAAATGTGTGAACAGCCGTTAGATAAAGGACATAGTATCCAAATATCTCTTACCTAAGCAACAAAGGTAGAAGAAACACGACGACTAAGATGATAAATTCTAAATTATTTTCGTTTGTACTTTCAACGCTAGTGAACAACATATCTGAGCCTTGCATTAAACTTAGCAAGGTGATATTATAGAATTATAATTTTTTGTAGACGGATTAAATCATTACCTAATCATATTACTCTTTTGTACCTTATCGGATTATACGTCTCTTCAGAGTATAAATCATAATCATAAGGAACAATAGATTTAAGTCGAACTTGAGTATAAGTGAAAATTAAGTGATAAAATCTAACCTATGTATATATATATATTGTAACAAACAAAACATCGGCCAAAATCATCAATCAAGTAATGATTCAAGAATCCGATTGTTCCATTTCAAGGGAGGCCAGGGAAATACATTTTTTTGCAAATTTATCAACCTACATAGAAAAAAAAGAAGCGAGAGAAGTGAGGCAAAACACTCTCTCACTTCTCTTTTTTCTTTCTCTTTCTATCCAGGTACAGGGGTTACCAAGCAGTAATTGTATATTCTCATATCAAAAGATCATTTTTGGGGGAGAGTATGTGCAAAATGTATTTGCTTATTTCTCTTAAAGTATAGCGATTTTTAGAACACCAAACATATCAAATAAAAGCTTGGTAAACCAGCTTTAATATTTTAGTATACTTAATCATGTCAATTTAAAAAGTGGAGAGTTATATGTACATTAAAAAAAGCCTATCTCGCGTACAAAATGACGCATATAATGGATTATAAATGCGTCAGAGACAAAGTAAAATTTTGAGAGGATACCTACCTTGACGCAAATCTAAGAAACACATATTATTTATTTTTTTCATAATCGATTTCTTATAGGTCCATACAGGCTCTGAATCATATGATGTAAACTCAGATTGTACTGAATTCTGAATTGATAGAATGCAACCAAGGTCATTTTAGATTTATCATCCAAAGGTTTACTAAACTTAAAAATACTATTTTACTCTGAAGTGAACAAGTCATCTTCTACAAGCGAGTGAAGTTAATTGATACAAAAAAGCTATGAAATATGCTAACATTACACACTCCATTTTTTCTTTGTGTTTAAAGAAAACTATGTTTGAGAGAGAGAGTAAAGTCTTACAGTTATTAGTGAACAAATTGTATAAAGTGGTGTCCAGAAGAAATGGACCAGGAAAATATGGACTAGGAAGAAATGGACCAGGAAAGAATGGACCAGGAAGGAATGCACCAAGGTAGAAAAGGAGAATTATGACTCATGGAAGAAATGGACCAAATACATAGGTAGGCAAGTTTTTAGTGGAATGCATCTAAGTATTGTACAAATACTATTTCTTATATAAACTGAGTATATAATGACATAGAATGATTTTATTTTTGAAATTTAGATAAATAATCTCTTCTTTGTGTCATTATAGTTCAAAATCTCCCAAATTATGGTAAATGATACGTATTGTCTTAAATATAAAACATACCGATGTTAGAAGCACTCTAAAAGTAAATACATAAAGAAGAAGAAATATATGCCTAATTTCGGGCGCGATTGTTATAAATGGAATATTTGAAAGGATAGAGTGCGGGGTGACGTCAGAGTCAACAATAATAAATGAGAGAGCCTCCAATGATCCGAGTCGAGTATTCAAACTTTGCAATCCGGCCGAATGAAGGCACCTCAACACATACAGACAATGCCTTGGACCCCCTAGAGTCAGTCGCCTCCCTTCCAGAAAGGCACCAAATTCCCGCCCCTCGTCTTCGTTAAAGGAGTCCCATCCCTCGTCTCTGTTATAGGATTTCCCGTCCTCATCTTCGTGAGAGGATTTATAGTCCTCGTCTTCAGGAAGGGACCCTCTACCATCACCTCCTCCATATTGAAGACTTTGTTCCTCTTAGTGGAAATCGCTAATGAACTCCTCAGTCCTATATTCTATTCAAAGCTAATCTGGAGAATGTCAAGATCTTAAAGGACCTCAAAAACCTTGCCCTATTATATATTTTCTACTTTATATTCATGAAAATAATGATGTCTATAAATGGACAAATACATTTAATTCAAAATTTGTTAAATGTAAGACAACATAATTTCAATAACTAGAGATAAAAAATGAGCATTTAAAACTAGTGTAAGGTTCCCCTACTTGATTTCCCCTAACTTTTTCTGGAGATATTATGGTCATTAGAGACGTTGGCTTTTCGGACCCTCTTGGTGCACTGCAACTCAAAATTGATGTGTCTTTCACTAGTATTCTTCCTGAAAAGGGCCGTCTCACCTTTTTTACTCACCTCTCATATCTCACCCCTAAAAAGCTTGAATTTTTTAATTTTCGGTTTCCTCCCGTATAATGAACTGGCAGTCTGCGCTCCTAGGACAAAGAAAGTCTCTGCCTAGAATCGGCCAAATACTTCCCCTTTATTCTAGACGTCCCCCGAGTTTGCTTTGTCCTTTCGTGGAAAGTCTGAAATCATCCCATAATACTCCTCCTGGACAAAATTGTAAAAAATAATTTGTTATAGAAGTATATATACACAGATTTATTTTGGTTTAATTTACTAATGCTACATGGGGTATTGTTCAGAATTTTATTAGTTAATATTTTTGAATATATGAATAATATTCATGAGATATTGTTCAGTTCAATGGCACCGGAAAGATTTCGTGTCTAGAGCGCTTCTTTTTCCTCACTCACGAAAAGGGACCCACTAAAATGATGGACGTGGAAATAAATTAACATCGTAGCTAAGTTAAATATTCTCGATTCTCCTTTTGAATAGATATAATAGGAAGAGGAGTTGATTTCATGGCTCCTTCATCATCCGGAATTTGATGATCTTCAAGTCATTTTGGACTACCATGGAGCTAATTCATTAGGAATCATGAGCTTCTTTAATAGAAATACAGGACTGATAAGTTCGTTAGCGATTTCCACTAAGAGGAACAAGTCTTCAATATAGAGGAGGTGATGGTAGGAGGGGCCCTTCCTGAAGACGAGGACTATAACATCCTCACGAAGATGAGGATGGGAATCCATAACGGAGACGAGGATGGGAAGTTCTAAATCAAAGACGTGGATGGGAGTTCTAAATCAAAGACGAGGCAAGGGATTCCTCTCAGATACGAAGGATTGGACTCCTTCGAGGACGAGGGATGGACTCCTTTAACGAAGACGAGGGGCGGGAATTTTGTGCCTTTCTGGAGGGAGGCGACTGACTCGAGGGGTCCAAGGCATGTCTGTATGTGTTGAGGTGCCTTCATTCGGCCGGATTGCAAAGTTGAATACTCGACTCGGATCATTGGAGGCTTCTCTCATTTTATTATTGTTGACTCTGACATCACCCGCACTCTATCCTTTCAAATATTCCATTTATAACAATCGCGCCCGAAATTAAGCATATATTTCTTCTTCTTAATGTATTTACTTTTAGAGTGCTTCTAACATCGGTATGTTTTATATTTACGACAATACGTATCATTTACCATAATTTGGGAGATTTTGAACTATAATTGACACAAAGAAGATTATTTATCTAAAATTTCAAAAATAAAATCATTCTATGTCATTATATACTCAGTTTATATAAGAAATAGTATTTGTACAATACTTAGATGCATTCCACTAAAAAACTTGCCTACCTATGTATTTGGTCCATTTCTTCCATGAGTCATAATTCTCCTTTTCTACCTTGGTCCATTCCTTCCTGGTCCATTCTTTCCTGGTCCATTTCTTCCTAGTCCATATTTTCCTGGTCCATTTCTTCCTAATATCGTATAAAGTCCACAACTTGTCTGCAAATATGTTTGACAATAATGATTATTAATTTGAGTTTCACATTCTTTATATACTATATATATATATATATAAAGTGGTAATACGTAGTCAGAAAAAAGTTGATATCCGATGAGTAGCAGAATTATGGTAGAGAGTTTACTTCTTACAGATTAACGTTCAAAATTTAGTTCTTTTAGTAGATCCTTCCCATTCCAGCGTGAGCAGATATAAACTTTAAATTTGCTTAAAGAACACAATAAATTAATTTGTAAAATTACTTGCTTATAAAAAGTACTTTTTAAAGGCTAAATGACAAAGACAAAACTTGTGTTTTTCTTTCTTAATAATGAATATTTATAGGAGCTTACTTTTGCCGAGCAAAAAACTTTTATGTTTTACAACATAATCCTCCCTCACTTTTTATATGTGGAGCAATTTTATAAGATTAATTAATGGTTTACTTACTTAAGTTCTTACGAAGCACCTGGTAGTTATTTTTAGTTGTTGTTGCTTCTCTCATTGGAAGAAGAACATAAAAGCATAAACATGGTATATATATATTTTTATATTTAAACGGTGACATAACTTTTACAGCCTTTCTTTTAATATCTGCAATGGGAAGTGTATAAAGTTTTATTAGAAAAAAGACTCGTCCTTTGAAAGGGTTTCATATATATATACATAATATTTAGAAACTATAAAAATAAATACTTGCTGTTGCATATGAATCTATATATTCGAGATGTTCAAAGAATTATACTAATCCAGTTTAGTTGTTTTCTGAAATAAGTCTCAAAAACATTACTGATCTTTGGATTTAAAAAAAATGGATGATACGTGTATGATAACGAAAATTTAATCATTGAGGGCGAAGCTCGAATCCCGAGTGGGTGAAGCCAATATGAATTTACCTCATTAAAAATATATTCTAGGTTCGATGGATGCTTTAAAGATATCATGCTTCTTTCAATTCTACAAATATGAAATTCTATTCATCCAAATACGCATAAAAGCAACTTTTACATGTTTTTCATAGCCACTAGGATTGGAATATATCAGAACACTGAAGCTCATAATTGTAAAGCCAAAGTAGATTTGCTATTATTTTTTAAAATGTTTTTTGGAATGAATTTTTAATATTAGAAATTATGTACAAAGGTTCTCAGTCTTACGAAAAATATTTTGAACCCATATCTTTCTACATATATATCCGGGTGCGGGACAGAAATTGCAACACTTTCCAAGTATATTGTTTACACCCCTCTGTGTCTCTTAAAAGGATTCGATCAGAAAAATATGAAAAAATATAACGCGTTAATAGAACTCTTATTTTAAAGTTTTATCTATATATCCGCCCTTAACAGTAACAACAGCCTCCAGACGGGACCTAAAGGTCTGACAGACAGACTGTATGTATAAGCGTTCATACCATCCCAGGCTTATCAACGGAGGCCTTCGTTGCTTCAATATTGGGGTGACAGATTCCGCAGGGCCTGGTCTGCACATGCGGCTAAAAGAAAGTCCCAGGGTTTATATCATGGCTGCATCGAGCCACTTTTTCCTTACCCCAAAATGGGATGCTCTCTGACAAAAAAATTCTGGGTGGATTTTGCTGTTGGATTGGTGCTCCATCATGTTGGAGCACCACTTTCTTGGTTTGGAAATGTTGCCTGAACCCGGGCAAAATTGGTGCGCAGCTTTTCAATGTGCATGGCTGCATTCAAGCGAAACCCTTGGGGAAACACATCAATGGCATTGTGTCCCCTGATGATGCCACAAAGCCCAGAGACAAGCTGAGGGCTGGATACTTGTATGGGTAATTGATCTAAGATCTTCATCACATCTTTAAAGGCCACAAACCGGTCATTTCTTTTATTTCTGGACGGATCCAGTCCATCATTTTCTCACTGAAGATGATGATCCTTCCAGCTGGTGCAGATTTCAGGTCATTGATCAGACCCTTGAAGCGTT
>CP045896.1:2462746-2474565 GCA_013387185.1 Caligus rogercresseyi
TTTGCACTTAATTTAACAATAATAATTGGGAAATGGCTTGTTTTCAAACTAAATAATGCATATGTTTTTAGATTGTACATTTCATCGTGGTGTGTGTTTTTTATCAAATTAACACGCTGGTCTATGCATATGTTCAATATAAATGTATGCATAATGCTACTTGTCAATTTTACATATGTATATATAGAATACAGCAAGCAAACCATCTGTGCTGAGTGTTACATTATAAACACCCATATATAAGACGATAAATCATATTATACACTTGGTTATATGTAAAGTTATGAACTTTGTGATGAGAAAAAGAAAAAAAACAAACTCTCATAAAAAGTCATGTAAGAGACGAAATTATCTATCATAAATAGAATAAACCATTTACAGAGCAATTTTAATAATAAATCTGTGAAAATATGTGGGATGTGACGATTTTTTTTGTTATAATCTAAATGACAGGTACAAAGAATATTTCACAAAACGTGGGTGATGTTAGGTCACCTAGTGAAGTCCAGAGAGCCTTAATCTTTAAAGTAAATTACTAATAAAGATCATGAAGCTTTAGATGAGCATTATCTAAAACCTTCTGAATTCCCCTGTCAATAGCACATAGGTATGGAAGAGTACTACTAATTGCTTTGTTAGGCACACCACGACATAGGCAGACTAATGGATTACACAGGTCTGCGAATTTTTTTTTGCCAACTGCATGAAGTATTTTTACTGAATTATATGTTTTAAAGTAGGTTGATTTCAAAAGTGATGACCATTTTTTCCTATCACATAAGGATTTTTTGCAAATTCAAACACAAAAAATTAGTTAAAGCACTCCTTTATTTAAAGTTTTTAAACAATTAGTATTTTTTAAAGCAAACGAATCATTTTTTTGATACATATACTTATTCATGTTCTTTATGAAACCTCTTCTTCTTTTCCTTCATACTTTGACGAGTCCTTTTCCGATTTTCATCTTCAGTTTCTCGCTTAAGCAGCCAACAGTAGTCAGCAAGCATAGTGACATCCCATCGCCCTTGGTACCTTCTCTCGATATCACGGACATCTTGATGAAATCGCTCCCCCTGCTCTTCACTGTAAGCTCCCAGGTTTTCGGGAAAATAGTCTATGTGAGAGTGTAAGAAATGAACCTTCAAACTCATCTTGCAGCCTTGAGCTTCGTATGCTGCTAGCATCCGTTGCACAATGGTTTTATAGTTAGGATTCTTAGTATTTCCCAAAAACTTTCGCACTACGTCCTTGAACGATACCCAAGCTTCTTTTTCCTTCTCATTCATAGTTTCCACAAATGAAGGGTCCGTTAAAAGTTTTCTTATGTCGGGGCCGGTGAAAACTCCCTCTTTCAACTTTGCTTCTGACAGCTTCGGGAATTTTGTACATAAATATTTGAAACAGTCTCCATCCTTTTGCAACGATTTTACAAATTGTTTCATCAACCCCAATTTGATATGGAGAGGGGGCAACAAAACCTTCTCTGGTGGTACCAAGGTAGTGTTTATAACATTTTTCTCTCCAGGTTTTAAAGTTTCTCGGGATGGCCAATCACTTTTTTTCCAGTGCTGTTCTCTGGCTCTACTATCCCACAAGCATAAGAAGCATGGGTATTTGGTATAGCCTGCCTGTTGACCCAAAAGCACTGTCAGTATTTTGAAGTCCCCACAAATCATCCATTGATGGTCTTGATACTTGATTTTTTCCAGGATAATGGCCAAATCGTTATAATCTTCTTTCATATTCACAGAATGTCCAGTCGGAATCGAGGCAAATTTATTTCCATTGTGCAATAATACTGCTTTAAGGCTAGTCTTAGATGAGTCAATGAATAGGCGCCATTCAGATGAGTCATACTTAATATTAAAGCGATGTATGAGTTCTTCCACATTGTTGCAAAAACTAAATTTCCTTCTTTTGTGAAAAACTTGGTAAATTCTTTTTCTCGGTGTCTATACCAGTAGAAAGAAGTGCCAGGTGATAAAAGGTTTTATATTTTAATCTAGAACCTAACAGTTCGGCTGCATCTTTTGAAAGACCTAAATCTCTTACTAAATCATTGAGCTCACCTTGAGAATATAGTTGAGGCCTTTCATCTTCGTCAAAAGATAAATCTGAGCTTGATTCATCCGGAGGAGGTAACGCGGCTTCGTCCTCCAACTCACTAGAGTACTCATCCAAACTGGAAGGTGGTTGTGGGATAGATATCTCGGAGCTATGGGGCACTGGACGTATAGCTGAGTAAAGATTAGGATAACTTATGTTTCTTTTGTTTTTTGAATTTACGTCAACTGAGCAGAAGTAGCAGTCAGTAGTGTGATTTTTCTGCTCACGCCATATCATAGGAATTCCAAATCGAAATGCATTTTTCTTTCTCTTAAACCACAAACGAAGATCTTCTTCGCATCTTCTACACACCTTATGCGGGGCCCATGGTTTATCTTGATCACCAAGTTTTAATTTAAAGTAGGCAAAATAAACTTTCCTTACAAAATCACTTATATTTCTCTGTTGACTTTTAATTGTGAATTCACCACAGATGTAACAAAAACTGTTTGGAGAAATAACACAACCTCTTGTAGCCATGATTAACACGCAACAGCACTGTTCACTTGAATATCAGTATATTTACTGAGAGCTTTTCTTTGTTTCAAGTGATGTATGTACGTTATTTGACTTGTCTCGACATGTTAAAACATTCCTAGTCTCCCCAACAGATCTGGTTGTTTTTCTCCATCAGGGGCGCCGGAACAGGGGGGCCAAGGGGCCAATGCCCCCCCCCCCACTTTTTCCTCCTCTCATTGACGAAGGAGTAAAATCACTTTTGCCCCCCCCCCCTGCTTTTCTCCATTATCAAATAAAAATCATATAGGTTTATTATCAATGAACATAGATACTGCAATATGCATAAAAACTTATGTGATATAATAATTTGAATGTTTTTTCTGTTTTTGGGAGGTCAAAATCTGTAAGAAAATGTACAAAAATCCTATGTAGTTTTTTGGTCGCAGACCTGTGTTATTTTCAGTAGCACATCTGTCAATACCTCGTGGCAAACACACGGTCAAAAAACTGACTTTTCTTCTTAAATAAGACTGAAAAATATATATTAATATCTGACTCTTCAGTAAATATTTTAATTTCTTAAAATTTATATACATAAGACTCGTATATTTACTAGCTTTTAATAAATTCCCATTCTCTACCATCCCTCATTTGATATTTGTGTGGTCATGACTTATAAGATCTTCTTGAGATCTTATAAGTCAACCGGATCATCCAAATCCCCTCTCCTAAGTTCTTTGTATTTGTGTATATAAACATTAATAAAATAGTCTTCGTCAAGACCTTACAATATTAAAGTTTTCTTCAAAGTACTACCTGTCAAAAAGTTTGTTCTTGAGCACCTGTAACTTCATCAAAAGTGAAATGATACCATTAAGGTATTAAAAATAAAGAAAGTAAAAACTTCAAGCTCTCCCTTTGTTACATATCTTTATTAAATGAAACAAATATTAGTCATACAAACGGCTCTAGAGCGTATCGCAGTATTACTATTTGTATTGAGGAAGTAGTCTTCTTTTATATACATAAAAGGTTTTATAATACAAAAAGTATACAGTCCTGAACAAGACATCCTCTTATTTTTTAACTTTATTCAAATTTTGTGAAATTATTAAAATATAATCATTTTAGCAATGAGTTTTTTAGATATCCATTCACGCTAATAATAATGAAAATTGAAAAATAAAATGTGCAAAAGCGTCTCATAAAAGAAAAAAACGTTAAAACAAAAAGAGTCAAATAAATAAAAGTTAAACTTCTTTCAAGAATCTTAAACGTCATGGAATTCTTAGGACAGGATGAGTAAATTAATAATTTCGAATTTAACATCATTCAATGAAAATAATTCAAGCTATACATACCATGCATTGTGAGTGTTTAAATACATAACTTATTTAGAACTTACATGACGCTGTGTGCTCCACTTTAATGATAACAAAGCTTTGAGTCGTAGCCACGTTTTGCTATATAACAACTTGAATAACTCCCCGTTTCTTTAGAACTGATTATTATTGATCAAAATCTGTACCTAATTCACCACCTCAATTCATGGTGACATGACACAAATGTCACAAAAGTGAATTTATCTGGAATACACAGTGGTTCCCAAGCGGACATATCGAAATTTTAAAACTTTCTCAGATCACCTTCAAACATGTAAATATGAATAGTTCAGTCTCAGAACTATCAAAAAATGGTCTCATTTGTCCTCTAACTCCAATTACTTCTTAAGATATGCCCATTTGAAGTTTGCAAATTTCATTTTCCGGAAACACTTCATTTTCTCGGAGAAAATTTGAGTAAATATTCAAAAAATGCTCAAAATTTCCACCAAAACCCTCTAAATATGTCCCTTAGGCCCCTAATATAAGCCCAAATACCTATAATTTGATTCAGTATCATAAATAGGGCAGCTTTTTCACATAAATTCATGGTTTTTCCACAAAAATTACTGTGAAAATGGGCATTTTTCCATCAAAAAGACCCTAAAAATGACCCCCGCTGATAAATTTCACTGAAAAATTGCAGAAAAGCCCCAAGATGAAATTTTTCATGCTTCACATATGATAATCTTGACATTGAGGACTATCTTAATCCAAAAATTGAAAAAATTGACTCTTGGGAACCATTTTAATATTTTCATATTCTAAAAAATGAGCTTACCTAAATTTTTCCGTTACGCTTGAAATCTAGAAATCTGAACAACTTGTGTATTTTTTACTCAATTTCATGATCCAGACCACTTTTCCTATGTTTTTTGGGGTGCTGAATCCAAATATGGCATCATAAAACCATCAAACTACACTGTTCTATGATTATTGCTTATTTTAGCTCATTTTTGCGCCATTTCAAGCCTTTTTCGGTTCACATGCTGTCTTGGGACACAGTGCTGAGTTGATCGAGGAAAATGGCAACAGAGGTCTCCACAACTTCACCGAGTCCGGTCTTGAGCCAACAACAAGTTCCTGAGGCAGTACAGGATTAACAAAGCTAGGAAGACCAACCAGTACGACAATCTTTCCGACTGTATCAATCGACTGTGGGACAAGAGTGATCCAATAATAGTGATGAAGAACATGGAGCGATTGTCGTGCAAGCATTGTAAAAAAGCAGGGCACACTATTCGTAGTTGTGATGAATTAAAAGCTGTCATGTATGGCTGTAACAGCGAATATGAGTATTTGATAAGCATCCTCACTGACGAATAAATTGTGCTTAACTGTAGCTTTATGTTGTTTTTCATAGAGTCCAGACCAACAAAAATTGGATTTCTCAATTGAGACAGTAATTGAGATAGCTCTGTGTGTTCATCCACTTCCCTAGACGCTTCTAACGAGCCCTCAATTGGCCTCTATAGCATCATTATGTCAAGATATGCCGAAAAACGTGTTTTTGGGATATCCGTCCATTCTCCTAATTTGAGGTTTTTTGGCCCCAGACCCCAAAATTCAGAAATTCTGAATTGAAATTGATTTCTATATATTCACTTCTCCAGACGCTTCTAACGAGCCTCAATGGCCTCTATAGCATCATTATTGTCAAGATATTCCCAAAAACGTGTTTTCGGGATATCCGCCCATTCTCCTAATTTGAGGTTTTTTGGCCCCAGACCCCAAAATTCAGAAATTCTGAATTGAAATTGATTTCTATATATCCACTTCTCCAGACGCTTCTAACGAGCCCTCAATGGGCTCTATAGCATCATATTTGTCAAGATATTCCCAAAACGTGTTTTCGATATCCGCCCAATTCTCCTAATGGGGGGCCAGACCCCCCCCCAAAAAAAATTCTATGTTAATTGGTTTCTGTATATTCTATGACCTCATACGATTTCTAATGAGCCCTCAATGGCCAAAATTGGATCAAGGGTTCAAAAATTACAGGCAATGTCCGCTTGACCCCCGTTCTAAGCCCCTGTGGAATAGCAACTCTCTTTTACCATTCAAACTATTATTATTCTTAGAAAAATATATATTTTTGGATTCTAATGAAATCATCCTACTTTTCACTGGTTTGTAAATACTTAATTACTCCGGAGTACTCATTAGTATTGTATGAATCTGTAAACGTATGGATAAATGATTCCATCTCCATATATATAGTTTGAAATAAATGTATTTTATAAAAAGGGTATATATATATATATATATACATAGTCTCTTTGAGAAAATCAAAAGAAACGTCTGTTGCCCCATCTGGTGACGTACTTATATAAGAAAAGGGAAGAGTGACAGATAGCAGAGAGACGGAGAGAGGGACAGAGATGAACAGAGAGAAGGAGATAATCTGCTACAACTATCTAATGTGGCGTAATAATGTTAAGACTTTCTTAGGTGAGTGTTATTGATGATACAAGATAGATTTATATTCCTCCTTTAGTCGCTGTATAATGGCTAGGCTCACTCTTGATCCTCTATAGAAGTACGTTAGCTGGGTGAATCCTCTTGTTACTTTTCAGAAGGAACTGCGTGGTTCCTTCATTTAATATTGATTTTTACCCAAATAAACATTAACGTTTGACTAACCCATGATATTTACACAGTTCTAGAAATCACATTAAATACTATAAAATATATGCATACAATATCAAAGGGAGTAAGATAATCAGTGTGTTTAAGCAAGGAATACTTGAAACTACATGGAAGGGTGACTTTCGGGAAATCAATACGTAGCGGACATATAAATTATACTAATGTATTATTATGTCCAGGTTAATATTATATTATTTATGTGCAAGTGTTTTATATTCTTATTAACTTGAAATATTCAAATTAAAACTCCAACTAATTCACACTTTTTTTTTTTTTTTTTTTTGCCTAATTGGTCGATAGAATTGCACCTCTGGATATAAATAAGCATTATAGCATTAAATTAGTCTATCGAACTAGGATCTTATTGAGGTAGACCAAAAATGACCATCCCCTCTCGGGATTCGAACCTGCCCCCAACATTGAGAGTTGAACACGCTTAACAGCACGGCTATCGAGCTCCCTTAATTGAAATCAATTTCGAGAAAAATAATTGATGTTTAAATACACCACGTTGTACTAAATAATAATAACTACTGAAAAGGAAGAAGTTCCTACTTAGGTAAAGAGTCACCTTCCATGTGTTTCTAGTATTCCTTGATTAAAGCATGTTATTCTCTCAATGTTGAGGGTGCAGGTTCGACTTCCGAGAGGGGAAAATCAATTTGTTCAACCTCATCAATAGATCCTTGGTTCTATAATATAATATTTACGTTATATACTTATTTATATCGACGCCGATGCAATTCGCGACTCCCTTGTTTATAATAAAAGATGTCATTCATGGGCTGGCAAAACCTACAAAGGATTAATTGCATTGTTATGCTCTGCAAACTTAAACTAATTTATTATTCTTTTATATCAATGATGACTCATCATAGTCAATGAAAACAAGTAAAAATAATGAAGGAAGTAATACCAAATATCACCATCTCCTATGTATTATATTTTTTTTTCATAGATCCCTAGGGATTTTATCTAGTGCAATGAGAGACATAAGTTACTGCATTCTCACTAATAAATGAATGCAAAAAGATGTTTCTTGGCCACAATATCTTTTTTCCGGTTAAGATTTTTTATTTATCATCATCAACAAACAGTGTAGAAAAATACACATAAGATAATACGATAATAAATAAATAAAAAACATAAACTAGGCAGTTGCGTAAAAAACAATACATAAATGATCATTATAGTTACTGCCTAGAAATAAAATAACCTTTTATAATTGGACAATAAGACGAAAAAGCTAAAACAATCACAATAAGACCGTTCTTGACATAAAACGTTTATATCTTCTAGCAATCGATTTATTAGGCTTAGATATTGTGCTGAAGTTGATGGTATGAATTGATTTGATGATTCCGAGTGCCGAGCGCGCTGCTGCTCCTATCATGATGGATCTTAACCCCTCTTCGTGTATGGGACTGTTTATTGTTAGTTTCTTCCCGACCAATGATTTAATATTCAATAAAGCACACTCAATCGCCTTGTGATGCGGTAAAGAATTACGACTCCTCTTGTGTGTTCCAAAAAGAATAATGGCCTTGATTTGTCCCGGCAGTCCGTTCCCATCCACGCCAACATTTAGTTGGACAAATGTCTTAACAATTTTTAAAAGTGGGCAATCCACAAAGCGTGAACTGTGGTATTAAAAATAAAACCGCAGTCGTTGCATGGATGGTAAAACCTTATAATGTCCGAGGAAATTTGAAACTGGGCTGTGAATTTATTACCGTCCGCAATTCTACAGGTTGATCCCATAATTATCTTGTCCCACGAAGAAGGCAAATTAAGTATTTTTTATATTTACAAACTATGGAGTTAAGATCCGTTGTCCGCCCCAAAGGATATAAAAGTTTTGTATGCCATGGTCGGGTTGGGCTAAAATTGACGAGAGATCTCTCAAGTGGAAACCGGAATCTTCCATTTGAAAAAAGTGATTCTGATTCTAAGTCATGTAGAGTAAGCATTTCATTCTGAAGAGCAAACTTTTCTAAAGAACAAGGATCCCCAAATTTATCCGTGAAAGGCTTTTTATTTTTGTTTTGATAGATTATATCTATCGTTGAATCGGAAGAAAAGCGCGGTGTACCCCTCCAAATAATTCTCTGGATGGAAGCCAAAAAGGAGAAGAAGTTTCCAATTATCATTCTTCAATGGAGTGCCCATGTGCATCCAGTTGAGGTATTTTGGAGTTGTAAATCTCCTCATCCAATCCTTTCCGTGAAGAACACCTAGTTCCTATACCCCTTTTTTGTAACATTTGGGAATAATGTTTACTCAAAGATTGAGGACACCGCCAATTCTATTTTTTGGACGTTTTAAAGATGGGAGATATTTGTGATGAAACAGATATTTCAGCCATTTATCTTCTTCTACCATTGCAGATTCCGCTATAAATGGTATGGAAGTGGCATTGTAAAGATTAAGTGGGATAATTTGGGTGTTGTATATATCTATTCTTTTTTAAGAGAAAGATTACGCCCTTGACGAATGTTGTTGTACACCATGCTTTTCAGCCGATGCCAATTACTTGTAGCAATACCGTCCTCGTCCACTCGATTCCCAAAATATTTACGAGGCTAACTACTTGGCACCCTTCAATTACTTTTGAGCTATTAGGTTGCCAGGAACCTAATGGAAGTATCGCAGTCTTTTTGGGTTCATTTCTAATCCAGACTTAAATCCGAAATTACCAAAGCATGCTAAAACAATCTTGATGCGATGTTCCAACTGAACTTCTGTATTGGCTTCAATCGTTAACGTAACATCATCTGCATAAAGGTCAATTAGGTGTTTCTTATCAGCAAAAGATACACCAAAACCAAGATACTTTTTTGTGATAAGTCTCGTTAGTTCATCTATCGCTGATATAAAAGTAAGGGAGCGACAGGACAACCCTGTCTGCAGCTCTTCTTCAGTAAAATAGGTGGACTTGTAGCACCATTCAATGAGATGACTGAGGAGCCGTTGTCAAGTAAAGCTCTTATGGGATTAAAAACGGATCGGGGTAAAAGTTTTTTTAATGAATCTTAAATTTGACAGTGTTTCACAGAGTCAAAGGCTTTTTTAAATCTATGCTATTAAGGCGCCAAATTTTTGTTTTTTTCTAAAAGATTCTATAACAGTTAAAATGTTTCTTGATATATCCGTAATTTTTCGACCTTTTGGCTCGTCTTTTAGGTTTTATTTAAAATGGGCTCAATTTTCTTAGTAAGCACTCCGCGTACAGTATCCTGTAAGTATCATTTAGGTTAGTGATTGGCCTCCAGTGATTAAAATTAGTTCCATCCCCTTTTTTGGTATCAATGCAATCCTTCCTATTGAGAGAGAGTGCGGCATTTTTCCGTGTCTTTTCATAGTCCTCCCAATCGCTAAAATAAACGGAGCAACTTCCTCTGGAACAAGCGAAAATAATCTTCCACATATCCCATCTGGACCAGCTGCATTAGAGTCTTTATAGTCTTTTTATGTAATTAACTATTTTTCTAGGGTGTAGACTTCCCCTTTATGGGATCTTCTCTTCTTTGAAAAGCGTTGTCTTTCCCCTCCAAGGATCTCCGAGAATCTTTCATGAAAGTATCCGAGCATTGCAGAAGGTTTCCTAATTATTTTGTTATTAGTAACAATTTTTCGTACGTTGAAGCAATAAATTTGTTTTTTTTTGTGGAAGAAACTTATTTCTCATAGTTGGGTCAGACTCACATCCACATATTTTTCATTTCTGTTTCTGCAATATCGAATATTCTATATGAGTTGACTAAGTCCGTGGTATATTGTTTCATAAAAATAGGCGCATTATTTAAAATATTTTCCACTTCATTTTGGAGTTTAGAAGACTTTTTTTTTGGTCGATGAATTTATTGACAGTCTTTGTAATCATTTCATGCAGAAGAGTGTAAGGTCTTTTTTCGAATTTGAGAACGTCCTTTCACCAAATTTAAAGTAAGAGATTTTTTAAACTTGTCTGCTTCCAAGCCCCATCTTGGAACCTTGAACTGGCGTTTACGAGGAATAGAGCGAAAAGATATTTCAATAGCTTTGTGGTCTGACGAAGGTTCCAGTCTATAGAAAGCATTTTTTATATTTTTAACTAAAACGGATGAAATCAGAGCTAAATTTATTTTGAGATTTTCCCTCCCCGACTCCATGATATTACATCATCAGGACTGAATTTTTTTGTCACATCAACTAAATTGAACCTTCCCATTATTTCTCTCAGACTTGCTATATTTGGGTATGACCTGAAGGTTTGTCCAGATCAACATTCAGGTCTCCAATCAAAACGAAGGGAATCTTGTCGTTATTTTGGGAATCATAATGGTTTGAAAGAAGGTCGATGATTTTGTATTTGGTCCATATGCGTTAATGAGGGAGAAAGTGCATCCTGAAGTGTTGATTATTAATTTATGCAATCGCTATCGTTCGTATGCTCCTTAACGAATAAGGTTTGAGAGCTTTTTTTGAGAGGAGGGTTAGGATACCCCGTTTGCCGGTTCCCATGTAGAAATTGTGAAACATAATTGCAAGCATCCGCCACTGTTATCATCACATGTTGTAGAAGTCTTTGTTTTTTCGTCTTGTAAACAAATTACATCAGGGCTAAGAGATAGCAAGTGCTTCATAAGACCATGTTACTCACCGATCTTTTCCTCCTCTCACGTTTCACGACAGCATCTTGGAGAAACCCATGTGGCTCCCATGTCATTCGATATCCTTTGCGAGAAAAAGTCTGTAATTAACTGTTGTTCCATTGATTATGAGTCATTTCTTGTTTTTTGTTTTCATTTGAAGAGACCTTACTAACTTCGAAGTATTATTCGAAGTCCCGTCTGCTTCGTTTATTAGCTGATTGTGATCTATTCTGTGACAAGTGAGGCAACTTTTTCTGACATTGGAGGCTTTTGGGAGTTTTACCTACATCTTGTTTATATGGTTTGATTTTACTGTATCCTTTTCCACGTCATCAAGATTCGTGTTAGGGTCCAAGTTACATGTCAGAGTACCATTGTCAGATTTTCTCTTGTCGGAGTATCAATATTTTGCAACGGTGGAAATCGTTTGTCCATTGCAAACCTCAACTTGATCCCCTCTAGCTTGTTGTTCCCTTCATTTTCCCCCAGTTGGTCCTTGGGGAACCTCATCTTGATCCCCTCCAACTTGTGGTTTGTTTCATTCATTTTCCCCAGTTGAGGTCGAAACCCTTTGAGTTGCTTCATCAGT
>CP045896.1:2474665-2506187 GCA_013387185.1 Caligus rogercresseyi
GTAAAACTTTACAATGCTGGCGGCGCTGGTCCAGGAGTTGTCTAAAAAGGGAAGGTATTTTGAGTGCCAGGTTGAATACCTACTGCAGCTGATATTATTATTTTCCTCAAATCGTCGTTCCTCACAACTCTGTTGTTTGTGATGCAGTTGGCAATCTACGCCTTCGAGTTGAGAATGGCGAATCCAATCGACTTTGCCTAGGGTGACTGGGGCCCAGTTTCTTCGCCAATCCAAATAAAACAATTCCTTAACAAAAGTGTCTCCACTTTTATGCAGACCTCTCACATTAAGAACCACAAACTTTTGAGGATAGATACATAAGGACAATCCACAAAAGCGGTAGTACTGTTATTGTACAGTTTGCCACAGTTTATGCAATGGTTTGAGAAATAGATACAGTTACCACATATCTGCAACTGCTTGTAAATTCTTTCCATCATGGATTTCATCAAAGAATGTAAATTATATTCCTCCATTTCTCAGGGAGGCACAATTTTTTATACGTGCACTAGCAATGGAATTAGCTTCCTCCTGTGAGCTTGTGGGGTACCAGTTTAAGATGCCACGGACATGGTGGTTTGTGTTCATGGCTGCTTTTAAGAGACAAAATTGAAATCTCCCATCTATAAAATTATCTGAATATGTTATATTATAAATTGATAAAAAATTATTGTTGATGGCTTCTTCTTCTAACGAATTTGGGCTCTTGAGATTTTTGAAAATAACTTTTTTACAATTGTTACGAACTATATCTACGGTAGAGTCCCCTTGAAATTTTGGAGCAAACCTCAGCAGCCCAAATTTTTGAAATTGCGTTATGTTGAAGAATTGTTATGTCTGATCCAACATTGGGCGCATATACAGTCCATTTTGAAATATCGTTGTCCTCCACTCCATGTCTGGATTCCTTGTGATAGTATGTGAGATAAAAGAGCTAAACCTCCACCGATTTGCTTAATTGGACGCTTAATAGCTTGTAGATATCGTTTGTGCCAAAACTCTCCTCTATTATAAGCTTTTTTTTTTGCCAACCAGGAGAAGCAGAAGCCTTACTATAAAACACTGTCGGTTGAAGTGGATGGAAGCTAAATCAAACATTATTAAAAGACCCAGACGTTAAAAAACCAAATTATAGGTATAATTACGGGGGACAGAAAATATATTTTCTTCAAGGGGGGATGAACGCCAAGGAGACCCGTGTTCAGCACTATTGTTATCCTTGTATCAACAATCTTATATTCGGCCTACATCGGAATGAATGGATCAATGGACCAAAGTGTGATAAAACAAATGAAAAAGGGTCTTCTACGTCAACGACTCACCGTAAATTTGAAGAGGAAATGCCTTAAGCACTCATAATTCAATTAAAAATGCCTTTTAATCCTGTATATCTTTGCAAAATAGTCTGGACTGCAAATTAACACAGAAAAAAAGAACAGATTTATATGTCCTTGATATTTTAATAAAAGAAATGGCCAGATCTAAACTACCAAATAGTTTAACCTACTCGGAACCTGGATTGCAGAGAACAGGGTAGAAATAACAAAAAAGGGATTTTATAAAAGCTAAAATAGGCTGTTCAATATTTTAACTATTTTCTTTTAAAAAATGATTGATCGTGTCCATGCATGGAATTTAAATATCAGCCCCCAAATAGTACATCTTTACGGGATACCACTCTTTTACATAAGGTATCTTTAGACTTGACAGAAATCGAAAACACTTTTTTTCAAATGGAAAAAACATAAATCTTTCATAATGTAGACTCCATTACCGTAAAATATATGGTGGTCTGCTGCAGTCGAGGTTTCTATATTATGGAAATCCCTAAACTCGATAGGATATGCAGTTTATGGAATAAAACTATGGATTCTTTGTTTTTAATGCAGGAACCACCTCGAAGGAAAAGAGATAAAATATGATAAAGAACCATCAAAGATTGGCAGTTGTGATAGAAAGATTACGATTCACTAACCCAGGTACAAAGTTTTGTCTAGCATCTAAGGAGATTCTAACAACTACGAGTTTTAATGGGGTTTGGACAATGCCAAAGTGTCTTTCCCATTTTCTCATAAAATCCCTCACTCAGTTATTGCAGCTGATGTCCTGCACTCCTCTTCCTTAAAATATCAAATGTCTAGGCATTATTTTCGACAACTATTTGGAAAAGTGAAAGCCATAAATGCCCAATAGTTCCGTTCAGAATTATTTTAAACAACACTACAATAGCTATACTAAGAAGACGCATGCAGAATCCTACATTAAAGCCCTTTTTAGATTACTTGGAGAGAGGAAATATAAAAAGAAACGTCTGGATCATAGTTCAATCAATAAAAAATTGTTAAATGACATCATCAGAACATCGGATAAGATATAGACTTTTGTCGAACACCCTTGAAGTGAGTAGGAAAATGTTTCACGACGAACCAAATCACTGTTTTTCTACAATAACGTGAAATAAAAAACTGATCATTTGTTTTGGGAGCGCTCTCATCTTATACAAATGTAACGTGCCACGACGGAACAAGCTGAAGAGGACCTTGACGTCAAAATAACAAAGGAGGACTTTTAACCAAAATATGACGGACAACAACACCTCAAACTAAACGCATTATTAACAAAAATCTCTATCATGGTGTACGCTCTTCGATAAAAAAATAATATTTATGGAATTTGGCCCTGCATTAATTTGAACAATAAAAAAAAAAGAATAACACAGTTTTATGTTTTTAATATTTTATGTTGGTTTATTTGTTTTTTATACCCTCTAGTAACGCATACCGGATATTTTTCTATTGATTGTATTTGTTCCATAGTTTTCATGGCTGAAATGACAAATAAAGGACCAAGAAACAAAAAAACATTTGTCAGTGTACTAAGAAATAAACCGAGAAATTGTATTTTTTGTTCGTTCTTTCTACAGGTTTTTCAGGCTTAACTACTTAATGTCTCGAACAATTTATCTTTCTCTCTCTCTTATATATATTCTATATATATATATATATCATATTATATATCAGGAGGTATTATAGAAACCTAATATTAAGATATCAAAATTTCACCTCCCGCGAATGTTGCGTCAAAGAAACTAAATGATCGTAGAAAAATAGATTTTGATTTGACCCCCATCCTTACCCCCCCCCCCCTCAAATTGCGTTTTGAATTTTTTTTTAGTTTTACTAAATTTAGCTATGATCAATTTATGACTTTTTTCTTTTTTAGAAATTTTGTCAAATAATATTTAGAGTCAATAAATGAACATAAGTGCTGACGCACCAACCTTTTTTTAAATAACAGCTCCTACTAGGGTTCTTTTATAGTTTCAAGAAGGATAAAGAAAAAAAGGGTACTCATGTTGATGTTTTTAAAGTTATTTTTAATTACGTTTGCTTTTCACATCTTGTGGGGGGAGGGGGGTAAAAGGGGGTCAAACCAAAATCCATTTTTCTACGATCATTTAGTTTCTTTAGACGCAACTTTCGCTTGGGGTGAAATTTGATATCTTAATATTAGTTTTCTATAATACCCCCTAATATATAAATATATTTAAGCCTAACTACTTAATGTCCCGAACAGTTTTATGTACATCAATTTTCTCTCTCTTAATATATATATGTATATATAATACATACATATATATATATATCCACATATATATATATATATATACATATAATCTATATATATTTTATATAATATATTTATTATATATATATACTTATATATATATATATATATATATATATATGGTAATTTTTATTAATATCTTAACTAAATAAGATATCAAACATATAACATATACAATAACTTTAATACTAAATAAGTACAATTAGGATGTCCTACTTACGTATTAATTACCCGGGGCGCAATAAAAGTCTCGCTCCCATGTTGTTTCTAGCATTCCTGCTTAGCCAATACATGCGTTTGTCAAGCCATATATTCCCGGTACAATTATCGGGAATGCACACCTATATTTTATCGTTTCGATTCATGAATTACAGAATCGTCTAATATTTTAAATGCATTGATTATTTCATGCAAAATGAATGCATCAACATCATTTTGAAATTTTTTTTTCTTCGCCTTCATCCTATGCTTAAGCAAAATGAATGCCCTATTTTTATGGAAGTCCGATCTTTAATGGCTACAATGATTAATGACGGACCAATCAGTTCCAGAAAATTTATTTAAAAAGAATTTTCGAGCTGATAAATATTGAATACAATTGCAAAGTTTATTAAACTACATAGACGTACGAATTTTCAAATTTTGAGATTTTGCAATATATTAAAATGCACTCTCCAAATACTACTATTTGAAATAATTATTATGATATTAAAAGTAATAAATAGTTTATTACAATGTAATTTACGTATATAATAAGTAACATATGACCAATGAAAAATATGCCATTTTTAGATATGGTTAAGCAAGAATCCATGTTGAAATGGATTTTGTGAAAATGAGTTACCTTCATTATGATATAGTTGGTAAATTTTTTCTTCGTTTGTATTTCTAAAATATTTTGATTAGTTAAATACCGGCTCCGATAATTGTTAATTATTTACGCCCAAAATTCCGGCCACATATTTTGAATTAAAGCATATTGTACCATTGTTCCTATGAAGAAGAAGAGAAGTAGAAAGTGTCGTAAATCAAAATAATTGAGGGAGAATTGAGAGAAAAAAAATGTATCTCCCTCAATTATTGAGGGAGATCTCTTTTTCTTTTCTTTTGTAACTAATGTCCCCAAAACACCTCTCAAACTTCAACAATGATCGAACTTCTGCCTGGTTTACGAAGAGAAATGCTATCTTCTGAGGTCCCTCCGTAAATTTCAAGCTATGTTCGACTTATCTCAAGCCACTCTCTTGGATCTGCAGCAACTGCCTCCGATGGACCTCTGACCTATCCTCTGAAAGGGCTTTGTCCTCCTTAAAGACTTGAACGAACTCATCAGACGCAAGAAGACGAGACACTGCTCTTGAGGACTTTCCCCCAGGAATGACGGACATTGGTCTCCAAAACTTTCCGTTAATCATTTTTCCTACAGAAGAACGGAATTCTGGCTTCTTCAGACGCGAACACAAAGGATCTTGAGCATTGCATAACTGCTACTCTAACTTAGTATCAGTTATGCCAACTGCTAAGGAATAAATATTATAGGCCTACGAACAAAGGACATCTTTGAGGGATCATAACAAACAGATGATCATTCATTAGCTTTCGGATCTGAGGATCATCACAAATTCCAGCCTTCTTTTTTACTCAGTCCAGGGAAAGCATCACAAATGTATTTAAAACAGTCTTCATCTTTGTCTAGGCTTTGACAAATTGTTTCATTAATCCTTAATGTGAAGAGGAGGGAAAATGATCTTTGATCTCTCCACCAGAGGCTCAACAATAACATTTTTCTCTTCAACAGTCATATGAGTCCTCTCTGGCCCCTCCTTCCTCACCCAGTGTTCCTCCCTTGCCCTAATATCCCAGTGAAAGAGAAAGTAAGGGATTTCGGTTTCTTTTAGTTTGGTGACATGGGCAACTGGAATGGATCCATATTTATTTCCATTATGGGGCAGAACAACTTTGAGACTGTATTTATAACTGTCAATGAAAAGTCTCCACTCTTGAGAATTGTAGTTACTTTTACCTAACTTATCCAGGAGACCAGGAATGTCATTACTGTCATCTTTCTCAGAGAAGAAAGGAACAAACTCTGAATCTCTTGTTCTGTTGAAGGATTTTGTTGTAACACTTTAAAGCAGATTATTCTCACTTAATCTAGAGGCCATAAGTTCTGCATATTTTTGAGCGAGTTTAAGTCTCTCGCAAGGTCATTTAATTCACCCTGGTTGAACTGCTTCGGCTAGGATGTTGTACCTTCAAAGTGTATATCATAATAATTGTGTGAACTACCACATTGCAACTTCTCATCATCTGTAACATCTGGAAGTGACTAGAACACTGGAATTGGAACATCTTCACTGTGGGGCACTGGTCTGATAGCAGAATCCAAGTTTGAATACTTTAAACTCTTTCTGTTTTTTTTATACCTATACGGTTTATAGCGCAACAATGGCAATTATCTGAGTGTGGTTTTTTTGGTTCTCTCCACACCATAGGTACAAAAAAACTTGAGTTCTTCTTCTTACCTTTACACCATTCTCTAAGTTGTGTAATGCAAGTAACAAACACAATGGGAGGGGCTCACTCTTTTATCATTCTTTAGGAGACACAATTTTAAATATTAGAAGCAATTTTGCAAAAACTGTTTAAGAAATATATGTTGATTTATCTTTAATTTATCCTCTCAAAACCTTTCTCCGCCCCCACTAACATGAGTATGCCATTTCCAAAAACATCCATACGAATTTTATAGCTCTATAAACAAAAGTTACAAAAATCGCCCGAAATCGGTCAAAATATTTTCGGCTTTTTTGGGCCTCTCTGATAATTTTTTCAACTTAAACTAGTCTCCGCCCCCACTAATATGACCATGCCATTTCCAAAAACACCCATACCATTTTTGTAGCTCAATAAACAAAAAAAGTTGTGATTTTGACTAAAAGTTGAAAATCGAAAACAAAAAACTCAAAATTTCAAAAAATTATGAACTGATTCAGAAAAATGGTTTTTAATTTAGTGATCATGGACCCATTAGGTATTCAAATCACTTGATATATCCCAAGAAACTTTTGACTGTTCCCCAGTGTAATTATAGTTATGATGTTAAAATTTCGGGGGGGGGGGGGGGGGACTATCTGAACCATGGCGTTTTTTGCGTATTTAAAAAATCTGAGGCGACTCAGGACATAATACCATTGAAAATATACCTGCCAAATATATATATGAGCCTCTACTCACAGCATGCTTTTCGATTAAGGCTCTTTGTTTTCATTGACATCCCCTTTTCAAAAGATAAATACATTTAAGGTAGAAAGCTTTCTACATACATATGAAAAACCATCTCTTTAATCAAATTATATGTGCTAATTTTAGTATTATAAGGAAAAATAATGTTTTGGGGATTTTTTTTATTTGAAGAGGACTTAAGTATAATGGTTTACAATTACATTTACAATAATAGTGTTTGTTGTTGGCGTTCGCACTATGAGGAGGAGCTCCTCTAAAAAGACTCATATTACAAACACTTATTCATGTTTACAATATATAAATGAATATGAGCAGAAGTAGTTAAAATTGTACTTGAACAACAAAAAATATATTTCTGAATGATACATAAATATATACATACATTTAAAAAATATATATATATATGTGTGTGTGTGTGTATATATCAGGAAACGACCGGGACACCTTTTTTCGCCGGGACCCGGGCCGGGACTTAAATTTTTCAAGCCGGGCCAGGACATAATATATATTCCGTTCCTTCGACACTCGGAAGTGACGACGTTTTTTTATAAAAGAATCTCCAAAAAAAAGTGACGATGTTTTTTTAGAAAAGGATTTCCAAAATTCCTTGCTAAAAAAAACGTCCACACTTTTTTGGGGAAATTATTTTCTAAATAAAATTTATGAACGACAAACGAAAGAATATATTGAATCCCGGCCCGGTGTCTTAAAAACCGGGACCCCGGGCCGGTCAAAAAACAGCTGGGTACCCGGTCGATTCCTGATATATAAATAAATATATATATATATATATACGGGCTGTGCAGGTAAATTTGGAATAAGTTCACAGCCATCCAGATAATAAGGAGGAGATCTGCATGGGTGAAATTAGCTGTGAGAGGTTGTGTGAATACTTGTTGTGAAATTTAAGATCGAAAACAAAAACAATTGTTTGCCATCACGATGGAGCAGGAGAAGAGGTCTGCCGTTATTGAGCTGCACCGCGCAGGCCGCTCGGCCCAGGAGATTATCAGCCTCCTGAAGTACCCCTCTAGCACTGTTTATACCATCATCAACAGGTACAAGGCCACGGGGATGTCCAGCAGGTCCAAACACAGCCCCAGAAGTGACAGGAAGAGGAACCCCAGGTTCTTGGCTGGCCTGAGGAAGTCCATCAATGCCTTCCCAACCAAGTCCATGTCTGCCCTGGCCAAGGACCGCTCTGTGCATTCGCAGCACCATATTCAGGGCCATAAAACATGACCTGGGATATAAGAGCTACGTCATGAAGGTCAGGCACCTGCTGACAGACAAGATGAAGGCCACCAGGGAGGCCAGGTGCAGGAAAATTCTGAGCTCTCTGAAGAACACTGGTGGGCACCTGAGGTTCTTCTCTGATGAGAAGATTTTCACTTTGGACAAAAAGAGGAACAGGCAGAATGACAGGTGGATCTGTAGGGAGGCTTCTGAGGTCCCCATGGTCTTCAGGACAAAGAACCCGGCTGCAGTGATGGTCCTGGGTGTCATCAGCAGTGAGGGCCACGTCATGCCGCCACACTTCTTGTGAACAGGGTTGTTGATTTTTTGATTTAAATCGGATTTTTTTTATTTAAATCAGATTTTTTTGATTTTAATTGTTAACCCATATTTTATGAACCAAAAATCTTTTTTCAATGTGTAAATTTTGTCCATACTTTAAATTGTAACTTTTTAAAACATGCCAATATAATATAGGCCTACCTATTACTCAGGGGACTTTCAATGCTGTCTTAAATTTAGTTGCCGTACTTAATGATTTCATTTAATAAAGAATGCAAAGGAGTGGTAAACAATAAAATTACAGAACTTCAAGGCTACTACTAAGAAGACTGACAATTGATAACTCGTTCCTGTAATTGTCAAATTTAATGAGTTTACTTTTTCATTTATATTGTACAGCAGAATAGAAGCAAATTGTTAAATATGTTCATCAAATCTAAAGTAATTAGAAGACTGTGAAGAGCAAGAAGACTGACAATTAATAACTAGTTTCTGTAATGTCAAATTGAACTGCGTTAACTTTTCCATTTACATTGTACAAGAAATAAAACAATTTATTGATAAAACATGATTTGATTTTAATCATTGATTATAAAATGTCTTTGGAAAAAAAACTTAATTTAGATTGCAATCCAAATTGCTTGATTTAAATCAAAATAATCCTAACTCAAAGCTTAATATGATATATTATATGATAAAACCTATAGTTTGAGGCTATAGATATAATGAAAAAGGCAATGCTCTACTATTAAGAAGACAGACATGAAATGTTTTGTTTCTGGCATTGAGAATTAGAAGCATAAAATTAAATATCAATTAATTTATTGAAAAAAAACATGAATTGATTTTAAATCAATGATTTTAATTGGAAATCCACTTGATTTTAAATCGGCCTGATTGTAAATCAAACAACCTGCTTGAACCCAAGCAAAAGGTCAACCAGGAGGTGTATTTGAGGTCCTTCAGTAACGTGGTCAAGCCTTGGATAGACACTGTGGCCTCTGGGAGGAAGTACACCTTTCAGCAGGACTCTGCCCCCGCCCACAAGGCCAAGACTGTGCAGGCATGGCTCAAGGAAAATGTGCCTCACTTCTGGGATCCTCAGACCTGGCCCTCCAACTCCCCAGATCTCAACCCTTGTGACTACTACCTGTAGGGGAAGTTGAGAGGGGAGGCCTGTGCGACCCACCACAACTCTGTGGAGGCCCTTAAGTCGTCCATCACGTCTGTGGCCATGTCCTTGGAGGCTGCGGAGGTGTCCAGGTCAGTGAGGGCATTCAGGTCCCGTGTGGAGACTGTGGGGGAAGCTGGAGGAGGACACATTGAATAAAAGTTGACCATAATTGTCTAATGTGTATTTTTTGTTTTATAAATATTTCTCTAGAACATCTCCTTATTTATCCTGGAGGCCATAAACTTGTTCCAAATTTACCTGCACGGGGCTGTATATATATTATATATATATATAGATATATATATATATATATATATTTATATATATATATATATATATATATATATATATATATTGGGTTGTTCTTATTTTTCAAATGTTTGAAATGTTAGCGACTTTGAGATTTTCTGTTTCTTGGTGATAAAAGAAGACGACATACAAAGTTTGAACAAAATCGGTCAACATTACGAGGTCGCGCAACGAGGTCAAAGTTTTAAAAATTTAGTAAAAATATAGTTTTCCGCAAATTTCTTCAAAATGGTGGACGTTACAGACTTCAATAATATTATTAATTTAAAGGAAATCTAATTTACTACCAGACGTATGTTTGATGTTTTTTAATAAAACAAAGTTTTCAGTAAAAACAAAGCAAGAAAGGGAGTGAGTATTGTTAGCTTATTTCATAGCTTTTTTGTATCAATTAACTTCACTCGCCTGTAGAAGATGACTTGTTCGCTTCAGAGTAAAATAGTACTTTTAAGTTTAGTAAAACTTTAGATGATAAATCCAAAAATGACCTTGGTTGCATTCTATCAATTCAGAATTCAGTACAATCTGAGTTTACATCATATGATTCAGAGCCTGTATTGACCTATAAGAAATCGATTATGAAAAAAATAAATCATAATGTGTTTCTTAGATTTGCGTCAAGGTATCCTCTCAAAATTTTACTTTGTCTCTGACGCATACATAATCCATTATATGCGTCATTTTGTACGCGAGATAGGCTTTTTTAATGTGCATATAACTCTCTACTTATTAAATTGACATGATTTAGTATACCAAAATATTAAAGCTGGTTAACCAAGCTTTCATTTGATATATTTTGTGTTCTAAAAATCGCTATACTTTAAGAGATATAAGCAAATACGTACTCTCCCCAAAAATTGATCTTTTGATATGAGAATATACGATTACCATCTGGTAACTCTGTTAGTGTTACCTGGATAGAAAGAGAAAGAGAAGGGAGGGAGTATTTTGTCCTCACTCCTCTCCCTTCTTTTTTCTTCCTATCCAGGTTACACTAACTGCCGTTACCAAATGGTAATCGTATATTCTCATATCAAAAGAAATACATTATGATATATTTTTTTCATAATCGATTTCTTATAGGTCAATACAGGCTCTGAATCATATGATGTAAGCTCAGATTGTACTGAATTCTGAATTGATAGAATGCAACTAAGGCATTTTTGGATTTATCATCTAAGGTTTACTAAACTTAAAAGTACTATTTTACTCTGAAGCGAACAAGTCATCTTCTACAGGCGAGTGAAGTTAATTGATACAAAAAAGCTATGAAATAAGCTAACAATACACACTCCCTTTCTTTCTTTGTTTTTACTGAAAACTTTGTTTTATAAAAAAACATCAAACATACGTCTGGTAGTAAATTAGATTTCCTTTAAATTAATAATTATTATTGAAGTCTGTAACGTCCACCATTTTGAAGAAATTTGCGGGAAAACTATATTTTTACTAAATTTTTAAAACTTTGACCTCGTTGCGCGACCTCGTAATGTTGACCGATTTTGTTCAAACTTTGTATGTCGTCTTCTTTTATCACCAAGAAACAGAAAATGCTCAAAGTCGCTAACATTTCAAACATTTGAAAAATAAGAACAGCCCTAATATACATATATATATTATATAAATTATAGGAAATATAGGAAATTTAATTTATTACCAAAACGTATGTTCGATGTTTTTTAATAAAACAACAAAGAAAAAAATGGGGTGTGTAATGATAGCATATTTCATAGCTTTTTTGTATCAATTAACTTCACTCGCCTGTAGAAGATAACTTGTTCGCTTCAGAGTAAAATAATATTTTTAAGTTTAGTACACCTTTGAATGATAAATCCAAAAATGACCTTGTCTCTGACGCATTTATTAACCATGATATGCGTCATTTTGTACGCGAGATATTTTTTAATGTACATATAACACTCTACTTATTAAATGACATGATTTAGTATACCAAAATATTAAAGCTGGTCTACCAAGCTTTCATTTGATATGTTGGTGTTCTAAAAATCGCTATACTTTAAGAGAAATAAGCAAATACATTTTTGCACGTACTCTCCCCAAAAAATTGATCCTTTGATATGAGAATATACAATTACCACTTGGTAACTGCTGTTAGTGTTACCTGGATAGAAAGAGAAAGAAAAAAAAGAAGGGAGAGAAGTGAGGCAAAATACTCCCTCCCTTCTTTTTTTCTTTATCTTTCTATCCAGCTAACAGTTTATGAAATATATGTCGATTTATCTTTAATTTGTCTTCTCAAAACCTTTCTCCGCCCCACTAACATGAGTATGCCATTTCCAAAAACATCCATACGAATTTTATAGCTCTATAAACACAAGTTACAAAAATAGCCCGGAATCGGTCAAAATATTTTCGGCTTTTTTGGGCCTCTCTGATAATTTTTTCAACTTAAACTAGTCTCTGCATTAAACATTTCGGCATTAGCTTCTCGTTAAGAAACCTTAAGTTTATGCAGTTGCTTTCTTTCAATTATTTTCGCATGTACCTATAGGATCATGCATCATAATTCAACTAAAGTTAAATACACTTATATTCAAACTATTTATTATATGGATAATTAAGTTGAGAGAAGGTATTGTTATTTATTGTTTTTAGATGTATTATAAAAACCTTCATGTATTGGCTATTGGCTATATTCAATAAAGGAAAGGATGGATTAATTCAATAATATTGTGTATTTTAAAGTAACTATATTACTTATTCTTATACACTTTGTATAATGAAAGAGTAAGATGTTAGTACAATAGCTCAGTGCAATAGGGCGTGATCAACTCTGTGGCGCGGGCGAGGGTTCGAGTCCCGAGAGGGAAAGGTCAACTTTATCAACCTCATTGATAAAGATCCTAGGGTCGATAGACTAATTCAACGATTTAATGCCTATTTATATCCAGTTGGATACTGCAATCCTATCGAACCATATAGGCACAAAAAAAGTAAAGTATATGTCAACAAGTTGCCTATAAGTCTAGAATTGCAATGCATTATATATATTAGTATTACTAGATCTTATCAATGATATCCATTCTCGGGATTCGAATGCACATTAGCGAATGCTTATTTTATAGTTTACTATCCTTATGGAAGACGCTAACGATCTTTTTAACAAATGTATCTTTAATTTTTATGATGACATGAAATGAAAGATCAATACCACCAACTGATAAAATAAATGATCTTCGTTTTTTAAACATCTGTTCAGGTGTCAAGAAATAATTCTTGTGTGGAGGATGGACGAATTATATTACAAATATATATCAAAATCGAGTAAACTCAATGCTTTCATAGATGACATTATTCGTAAGAGACAAAATCCCAATAATTTATTTACAAGTTTAATCATGACATAGCACTTTAATTTGTACATCAATTTAAAAAAGATTAGTTATATCCATACATGTTTTTGATGCTAGATATTAATATTCTTGGTCTATTTTTATTTTTACCTTTCTCAAAGCAAACCCTTTATATAGGTACATAAAAATGAAACTACATAACTTGACAGACAATTTGAAGTTTTGCAACAAAATTAAACACTATTGTCTAAAATAAATTTCTAATTACATACCAATTATCCAAACAAGATACAAAACTCATTTAAAAAATGGAATTCATTTTATGAATGTTCAGTCAGATTCCAACATGGCTGACAGAACTTGTCAAAAAAAATTAGACCTCCTCGATCTCCCTGAAAAATGGAAGAAAAATATCCTGAGGTCATTCGCAAAAGTTGCTGATAGAAAGAAGTTCACGGCCCAACTTCAGGTCTCAGCGGATCTCATTAAATTTACAGGCCTTGCAAGGATTGCGTAACCCTATATAATGGCATTTAAATGATATTGCTGATTGTCGAGCAGGTAGCATTTTAAAACACTTTGTAGAGCTGAACCTAAGAGCATTGGAAGGAAAATCAGCCAACAAGTACTGTAAAGCTGTTGTACTTTTTGGCTTAAACAGTGGTAGTCGTTCTTCGACTACAAAGGCGATCAACATTGGAATCCTCAATGCAAAGGCCCTCATCGCGAAAGGATTACAACGAATGAACCTTCATCCCTGGAAATTGAAGGCAATTCTTCTATCGGCTGCAGCAAGGTACGCTGCCTTGGACCTCAAAATACCTTCCCTTTTCGACAATTCGTGGACCAGGGCGTCGGAAGAAATTAAATACTTCCCATCGGTAGCGCTAAGTCATAGGAAGTTAATTAAAATAATTTTTAAAAAGATTTAAAGATTTTAATTAGTTGCCATCTGTGTTATATAATTTTACTGTGATATAATGAATTATACAGGGTGCGGCAACATAACTTCCTTTTTCAGAAGGCAATCAAACAATATGTATAAATCAGAGAGGTTTTAATTTTATTTCATGATTTTAGTACATATTTATAGTTTCGTTTCATATTGTTTTTAAAATCATATCAGATAGGTGACGTCCCCCATCGTCCATATACTGTATATACCAATTTCGGGTGTTTGCCATGACCCTCACCAGCGTATTAGCGGGTATATTGGCAATTTCTTCTCTGATGTTGGCCTTTAAGTCTGGTAGGCTTCTCGGGCGGTTGACATAAGCACGGGATTTCAAATATCCCCACAATTAAACATCACAAGGGGAAAAATCGGGGGAACGGGCTGGCCACTCCAAATCGCCCCTTATTGAAATGAGGCGCTCCGGAAAATGTTCCCTCAAAACAGCCATCGATGCCCTTGAAGTTTGAGCCGTTGCTTCATCCTGCTGAAGCCAAATATCCCCTTAGTCCAATTCGTTAATTCGTGGAAGGAAAAACTCATCCATCATGTTGACATGCCGCTCTGAATTCACGCCGTGGAGATTGTAAGACTGAATCTCTTACTGCCTCAATGTTCACAGGTGATCTGATGGGCCGAGGTACTCCAGTTCTTCGTCGTGTCGTACTCCAAGTTTGTCAGAACGTAGTGACCCACGTAACAATTGATTTCCGATCCGGAACAGGGCCTCTCGGAGCTACATTGAAACGATTTTGAAAGGCGCGCTGGGTTGCAACAGAACTGACGATTCGAAAAGTAAGCTTCGACGGCAAACGCGCGCTCCTCACTGCTCCAACGTATGATGGTGACTGACTGTATTTCCAAGAAAACTTCCGGACCGGCCTATCAAATAAAAACCCGCCCACCCTACTATTACTTCTACAGACTGATTGCAACCTATTTAAAAATAGGAAGTTATGTTGCCGCACCCTTGTATTACCACAGATTTTTTATTGAATGCCATTTGTATTATATAATAGCGTTGCAATGTAATAATCTGTTTACTTATCGGTATTTTTAATGAGAACGTTCTCTGTTGAGGTAAAAAAATTAAACTATAATGTTTATTCGTGTATTTTTATGTATTTACCTCAATTTAAATACATATAATATTTTTTTTGTATGTGTTTTTTAAGAACTGTGAAATAAATAAAAAATGGACACAATATTCAAAAAGGCTTAAAACATCCATGACAATATTTAAATAGAAAAAAAATTAAACTATAGGCATACTATTTAAATATATATATACCTATATTAAAATAGAACCTCTACGGATTCCCAATACTCAGGAAGGATCATGGAATTACGCCTATGACGTGATTAAACTCTATTTTTCCCTCTAAGCATGATACCTCCAAGCCTTAAAGAAGATTTTTCAATTTACAAGAAGAGTCTATGTCATATACAATATAGATTTAAGTGTCTTTTTGGTAATAATATCATTTTTTATAACGGCCTTGGTCGTAATTTATGTTTGTTTTCATTTTTTTAATATTATTATTGATGTTTTAAACCATTATGAATATTATGCACATTTTAAAGTTTTTTTGTATTTTGTTAGGATATGTTGGCCTCTTATTAGATCATTTATCTTTAACTATAAAGGCCTTGTGTGAAGAAAAGAAGAAAAAAAGATTCCCGAGATCAATATTGTCCATAACGTAGATTTCTTTTGTCAAATTGAAAAAAATTCTGTAAGGTTTGGAGATGTCGTGCTGATTGGAAAGGATAGAACTTAATCACGTCAGAGGCGCAATTCCATGATCATTCCTGGGTATTGGGGATCAATAGAAGAAGAACACAATATCTCGCAACAGCGATTTTAAAAATAGACCTCAAGTGGATAACACTTACTGGTATATTGACTGTTAAATACTTCGTAAGATACAGTCGCTTATGTCAGCTTTCTCCTGCTATTATCCCAAGGTAGAGTTTCACACCAAAAAGTAAAAGGCAATTAAGAAGGCTATTAATTTTTCTTAAGAGTGTTTCATCTAATGGGCATATATCCTAAAAGAACTTTCAAGGGAGACAAAAAAAACTGCCATGACATATTTATATAATTAAAACCCTCTTAGAATGGCTCATATTTTTTAATATGAAGACGATTTTGGGTAATGAGCTTTTATTTAAAATTACAAAGAAAACTGAAAAAATGTTGAAAAGCAACATTTTTAGAAACATTATGAATTCTGCTATCATGCTAATATTTATTCAGAACAAACAAAGAGATAGTAGAAACTTTGTGTAAGATAATTGGATTATCACATCCTAACTTATTAGATGTCGGATTTTGTCTTTCTTTTTATGATACAAAAGCCTGGATATATAGGGTAAAAAATGAAAAGATTTTATAAATAATCCTATTAGTGAAAAACCGGCTATAACGAAAGATATTATTATCATGTAGTGTATTGTTTCTTGCGAAGAAAAAAATAAGGACACATTTTATTGTCAGCTATTCATGGTTTAAAAGTTAGAAATATTTAGAATGATAGTATTCATTAATCATTTATATAATTTTATATATATATAATGTGCATATATATATATATATATATATATATATATATATATATATATATATATATATATATATATATATATATATATATATATATATATGTTATATATATATGTATATCAAGCGTCAATTTCTAAGAATTTATTATGTTGTATTTTGTATTTTTTTTCTTCAGAAATGATACAATAATGAATATTATTTCAATTTATAGAATAGCCAACAGAAGAAATATATTTTAATATTATTGTTTTGAAAAATACATCCCAATAAAGGAATATATATTTTAGAAACTGGTGAATATTCATGTTTTTATCTTTAAATAATCCTACATGATTAAGTTACTATAAGAGAAATCTATGAGATAAATCAGAACACATTATTCCACCTTCTTTTTATAATAAAAACACACCTTTTTCTTTTATTTTGAATGAAAGCAAGCCTTGCATTTCTACCATTTATAATTAAGGCAATTAACCATAATACTCACTTTACAAAATATATCATATTTGATTTCCTCCCTTCACCTATATATATATATATATATATATACAGTCTATCTCCATTCTATACACGTATTCTATAACATGAAAAACAAACATATTTCTATTTCTTCTTCATCACCATGTAATAAATTGAGTGCATCTTTTTCATATAAGAATTAGAAGAAGAAGAACAAACAATTGGAAATCCAATACTCAAGTAATTACAAACATATTAATCCCAGATTCCTTTCTTTGTCAATAATAATAATCTGTTCCACTGGCCTAGGAGCGAGGAAATCATTCTCAATTTATCAAACCAAGTAGTAGTCGTGCAGAGACACTTCATACGTACATTAATCTATTTATGGCCTATTGCTAAGTCCAATTTAGGTAATGATTAGTTCAAGATGTTAGCTCATAAGAGCTAACATAATGATCTACTTAACGGAGCAAAGCAAATGATGGAGGAGATGTTATTAATTATGAGGCAGCAGGAGGAAGAGGAGGCTATTAGAAGGATAACTGCTCCTCAATCCATGGTCATGCATTGATAATATATATGATGAGTATCTGCAAGAAAATTGAAATGCATAGAAATAATGTTAAAGAAAGAATGGCAAAAACAGAGAAAAAATTATTACCAGGATATGATTACCAATCCAAGGCCTATTATAATGTCTACCCAAGGAATGATTATCCGATGAAGGAAGAAAAAGTAGGCATTGTGCGAGCGTATACAAAATAAGAGGTGTAATATATTATAGTATAATATAGAGATATAAAGATATAGAGAGCTGATTCCCTTCAATAGCAGAGAAACATCGTCGTTCAGCTGTATTCTGTGTGTTCAAAATAAACAAAATAATTTGACCTACGTCATCGTAAGCTGATCATAGAGATAGATTCTATCTCTATGATGAGCTTACGATGACGTAGATCAAATTACTTTGTTTATATTGGACACATAAATACAGATGAAGGGAATAAGCTCTCTATATCTTTTATCTCTATGTAGTATAACGAGCAAAAAAATATATACAATTCCGGAGATATTTGAAACAAGATACATAAGTGGCATTTGAAATGCAAAATAATATATCCAGCTGGAAGGTTGTCAATTAGGAGGTGAAAGGATTTTATTTCCAAAAATCCCTTCTCTACCATATTTAAAGATCATTTACATTACATCTAATAGTTCCCATTAAATGGTCTATGGAGTCGTAATAGCAAAAAAAAAACCTTATTAAGTAATCATTATATTCACCTGAGTTTATTCATCATTCATTGTTTTGCATATTTCTGGTGGACGTCAAAAACATAATTTATAGTTGTTTTTTGAGCTCTTAGAATAGATCCACCTCACCAGAAACTAATTCGGTATCAGTCGGTAGGGAACTATCTAGGAGTTTTTCTTTATTAATACAAATTTCATTAAAGTAACAAAAATTTGAAAATATTTTAAAAATCATAATCCTCCATGGACAGTCTTCGTCTCCCGACGTCTCCCTTGAGTTGTCTTTTTCTTCCTCCTTGTAAGTGGTCAGTCTAAGAACAGGGGGTAAGGTTGATGTTGAAAAGCCGGCATGACGGGTTCTCAACCTTCTCCATCTTGGAGAGATGTCGATTTAGCCGCTCACCATTCCAACAATGACTGATATTTGATGGCGATTTTAGTCAAATATCTTTTTGTCACCTAAGGCTGCGTGATGAAAGCTTCGTTTGGCGATAGCTCTTCATACTTTGCCATGCCATTCGCAAAATTATTCTTTTCTGAGCGCATTCTTTGGTAGACATATTTGACAGGGTAAAAAATAAATATTTATGAGTTATACGTATGGAAAATATTAAGATTCATTATTTTAAGAAGATTTTACCTCTCGGGTTCGATTGAATTACAGTATCCGTGATGTGATGAATAAACATTAGCGTGTGTATATCAGTCCATAGAACCAAGGATATTTTATATGGAGGTTGATAAAAAGGAACTTCAACATTGAAGGTCCAATACGCTTCCACTGAGGTTTTTTTTTTTTTTTTCAGTTAAGATTTTTTATTTATCATCATCGACAAACAGAGTAGAAAAAATACACATAAGATATACGATAATAGATAAATAAAACATAAAACTAGGCAGTTGCGTAAAAACAATACATAAATGAACATTATAGTTCATAATTACTGCCTAGAAATAAATAACCTTTTATAAAGGGACAATAAGACGAAAAGCTAAAAATAATCACAATAAGGCCGTTCTTGACATAAAATGCGTATATCTTCTAGCAATTGATTTAATGGTATGAATTTGATTATTTCACCAGCCCAAATCCAGGAGGAAGATGCCACTTGAGGGATTTTGATTCCGAGTGCCGAGTAACGCGCTGCTGCTCCTATCATGATGGATCTTAACTCCTCTTCGTGTATGGGACTGTTTATTGTTAGTTTCTTCCCGACCAATGATTTAATATTCAATAAAGCACACTCAATAGCCTTGTGATGCGGTAAAGAATTATGACTCCTCTTGTGTGCTCCAAAAAGAATAATGGCCTTGATTTGTCCCGGCAGTCCATTCCCATCCACGCCAAGATTTAGTTGGACAAATGTCTTAACAATTTTTAAAAGTGGACAATCCACAAAAGTGTGAACTGTGGTATTAAAAATAAAACCGCAGTCCTTGCATGGATGGTAAAACCTTATAATGTCCGAGGAAATTTGAAACTGGGCTGTGAATTTATTACCGTCTGCAATTCTACACGTTGATCCCATAATTCTCCGGTCCCACGAAGAAGGCAAATTAAGTATTTTTTTATATTTACAAACTATAGAGTTAGGATCCGTTGTCGCCCAAAAGGATATAAAAGTTTTGTATGCCATGGTCGGGTTGGGCTAAAATTGACGAGAGATCTCTCAAGTGGAAACCGGAATCTTCCATTTCAAAAAAGTGATTCGGATACCAAGTCATGCAGAGTAAACATTTCATTCTGAAGAGCAAACTTTTCTAAAGAACAAGGATCCCCAAATTTATCCGTGAAAGGCTTTTTATTTTTGTTTTGATAGACTATATCTATCGTTGAATCGGAAGAAAAGCGCGGTGTACCCCTCCAATAATTCTCTGGATGGAAGCCAAAAAAGGAGAAGAAGTTTCCAATGCATCATTCGTCAATGGAGTGCCCATGTGCATCCAGTTGAGGTATTTTGGAGTTGTAAATCTCCTCCTCCAATCCTTTCCGTGGAGAACATCTAGTTCCTCTACCACTTTTTTGTAACATTTTGGAATAATGTTAACTAAAGATTCTATTTTTTGGACGTTTTAAAGAAGGGAGATATTTGTAATGAAACAGATATTTCAGCCATTTATCCTCCTCTGCCATTGCAGATTCCGCTATAAATGGTATGGAAGTGGCCTTGTAATGAAGTTTTTGAGATGTTTACTTTGTCATCTCCAATGCTTAGAAATATTTTGCGACCATTTCAACGTTTCTATTTCATAAAATGTAGTAACAGAGCTAACCTATTTTACGAATAATAATACTAATAATAATGTTAGCATAAAAACGGTTAAATATATATTATGAATGAGTGTACATGTTTGTGATTTTATGTTTTTGTAAACTTTACCCTTGGGTGTTTTTTTCCAACACTTGAGGGAGGAAGCAATAAGCTTTAATATTTAGTGATAATGTAATGTTACATTGTCACGAAAAAGTACTAAATCAACAAGTTCATAATGCCTTCAAATAGCTTTTTGTATCATCTACAAACATGAATGGCCTAAAATAGGTAAATATATTTCTAATGCCCTGTGCATTAATCTTACCAATGATAGTATAACAAACTAACACTTATTCCCGAACCGGAAAAATTGGACTTTCAAGAAGTCTAAAAGTGCCAATATTTAAACATAATATTTAATTTACAATAATAATTTGTAAAAAAATATAATAATACATATAAAAAGTCAAATTTTCGACACCCAATATTAACGAATAAACTATATATATATATATATATATATATATATATATATAATCATTATTAATTATTATATTAATATTCGAACATTATTTAAAAATACACTGCTAATGATTATTTTCACCACTTCAGACAGTCCAATCTAGCTTAGCAGCAATAATAATTCAATTAGAAAGCAATCATAAACAGACGGTTGATGAATCAATTTAGCATTTTTGTGTGTTCATAAACAATTCATCATATTAATTATTTTCAAGTAATTGAATTCCTTCTGTCAATAATATGGCCTACGCAGCAATATGTTTTTTAATCTAAGTGTAATTTCGTAAGACTATTTTGATCTAATTGAAGCTGAAATAATAGTTGTAAGCCGATATAATTAAATATCCAAAAGCATGCCAACAATATAGTATGACACTAAAGATGTAATAAAGCATTTGAATAAACATATTAAATGTTTGTTTTTTGTTTTTCTTAGTAGCTTTGGACGCCATTTATGTTTAAGAAGCGTATATTAAACTCCTAAAGAGCTACGATACGAGCAAATCCTTGAATTAATAAGAGTTAAAGATAGTAGGAAATGAGAATAATTAACATGAGTTAACATTTAGGGTTTTTGCAATGATTAAGTATACGTCAGTGGTGCCATGGTGACGGCCCAAATGGACATCACATTCGACCTTTACGTCAGTGGTTGAGAAGTGTTTTTTCATAATAATAATACTATGATTCCCTATCAACAAGTTTAAATCTACTTTTGTTTTTTATCCTTTATGGTTTTAAGTACAATATTTATTCTTAAAGAACTTCTATGTAATCCAACAGATTGTCCCTTGCGAGTGCCCGTCTCTTTTGCAGTTCGTGTGCTGACCAAGGTACTGCTGCGACGACTCGATCCCACTCGATATCACTAAATGGCAATATTGTATCTTTATTCATTATTCCACTCTCCAATCCTCTTGTTATAAACCGGCTCCTTACTTTTTATAAACTGCAGCATGTTTTTCTTCTCCCTTCCAATTATTATTGTCATCTTCATTCATGACTTCTTCTTCGACAACTTTTAATAACGTCAACATTTTCTTCTCCTTTTTTGGTATTATCTTTAAAAAAGTGGTTGAAGATACTTACCAGCATGCAGCAGGTTTTTAGAAAAAAAAACTATTAAAAATGACGGACTAACTTATAATTATTTGTGCTTTCTTCCCAACTATACAATGCATCCTCCTCAATCCTCTTATTAAAAACCGGTTAACCCTTTTGATAACTGTAGCATTCTTTTTTTTATTTTTCCCCTTTTATCCTCCATAAAATCCGATTAGATCTGGTTTGCTGACAATACGAAGAGAGAGAGAGAGAAAACCTGTCATATTTATCATATCAGTCACAATCAGGATGCTATCAAAAAAGCGGAAGGTTGACGCGGAATGTCGCATCTTTCAGGTGAGGGGGAAAGAAATTATTTATTTTGGGAAGTGAGGGCAAACCCCTATTTTTTGACTTTTCGCAACAAGTGGCTCTGCCCATCAGGAAAAGTTCATTTTGATCAACCTCATTGATATAATCGTAGGTTTGTGGGACTAATTTACCCGCTAGTACGCTTATTTATTTCCAGTCGGAGCAATTCGATCGAAACATATAGGTAAAAAGTAGCGCAAGCTCATCAATATGATTTGATTATAGTAGCAAAACAGTCAAAAATTAAAATAATTATTTCTTTGATAAAAAAGATTAGACAAATAGATGAAAAAAAAGGGAGACAAAATAAGTTCTCAAGGCAACTTTTTAGGTAAAAGAAAAGGAAAAAAACTAAGAACATGATGATATAACAGTTCAAAAAATCTGTGTCGTTTCATTTATTCATGATAATTTTTAATATACCCCTAAATACATGTTTATATTATATCTAATAACCATTTTTTTAATAATTGAAAATATTTTCTACATCAAAAAAGTAGGAACACAACATATTATAAAAGAGTCATAGACATCAAAGAAAAACATTCACCATCCCTCAGGAGAAGAAAGGCTCGATTCCACCCAGTCTTTGAACATTTTTTCTTTTCTTGTCTCATACAGACAAATATTTTAAAATGTGCAATAGAGTAGTTTTTGACTTTTTTTTAAATATATGTACCTTTTTAAAACGTGTTATATCAAAATGAATCATGCTGAAATCTTTTTTTGAACCAGATAAAATTATTTTAAAATTGAAATAGTTAATTGCCCAAAAACTATTTTTGTTGAAATATTTTTTTCTTCTCCTTTATTGTTCAGATGCTATATAAAATTATATAAAAAATAATATATAATATAAATAAACATTATAGTAGATAATAAAATCTAAACAAGAGGTAAAACAATAAACAAAATATCAAATGGGAATCTATCTATTAAAAAATCCATTTTTTTTGCATGATTTTTAAATATTCTTTTGATTTGGATGGATAAAATTTGATGACGTTTCCCGCATGGACCCATGAGTCCTCGTGTCGGAGGGATCTTGAGGGAGAGGGCGGTGTATTGGGCGGCAGCTGAGAGCATCACAGATCGAAGAATAGATGGGTTTACCGTTTCTTTTTTCGTCAAACAACTCGCTAGTTTGACAGAGCAAATTCAATAGTTGACTTTTATGGGAATTGAGTCCTTTTTTCTTTAGGAGACCGAAGAGGATTGTTGATTTTGTATATTTGCAGTTTTTTTACCTTAAATCCCCTTACGTTTATTGTCAGAAACCTTTTTAATATTATGACAAGCGGACAGTCAAAAATATGTAGTATTAAGCATAGTATTAGGCCGAGTGTTTTTCACTTTAATAAGAGTCGGTGGTCGATTACAATCCCATAGTACTCCCGGCAGAAAAATCAAGGCTTAGGTATGGAAAACTCTTAGCCTGCTTGTCTTTTCTCCCACAAAGAGTGTCAGCAGTAGATTTAAACCATAAGATATAGAGAGCTTATTCCCTTCAATAGCAGAGAAACATCGTTCAGCCGTATTTTGTGTGCAAAATAAGAAAAGTAATTTGTACTTTTTGTGTCCAATATAAGAAAAGTACTTTGTACAACGTCATCGTAAGCTGATCATTGAGATAGATTCTGTCTCTATGATCAGCTTACGATGACGTAGTAAAAATTACTTTGTTCATATTGGACACAAAAATACAGATAAAGGGAATAAGCTCACTATATCTATTAGAAGGATAACTGCTCCTCAATCCATGGTCATGCATTGAGAATATATATGATGAGTATCTGCGAGAAAATTGAAATGCATAGAAATAATGTTAAAGAAAGAATGGCAAAAACAGAGAAAAATTGTTACCAGGATATTATTACCAATCCAAGGCCTATTATAATGTCTACCCAAGGAAATGATTACCCGACGAATGAAGAAAAAAGTAGGCATTGTGCGAGCGTATACAAATAAGAGGTGTAATATTATTATAGTATAACATAGAGATATAAAGATATAGAAAGCTGATTCCCTTCAATAACAGAGAAACATCGTCGTTCAGCTGTATTCTGTGTGTTCAAAATAAACAAAATAATTTGTACTACGTCATCGTAAGCTGATCATTGAGATAGATTCTGTCTCTATGATGAGCTTACGATGGCGTAGATCAAATTACTTTGTTCATATTGGACACAAAAATACAGATAAAGGAATAAGCTCGCTATATCTTTGTATCTCTATGATTTAAGCCCCATGGTACCACCGACTAAGCGAACAAGATTAGATCTACAAAGTAAAAAAATAAATCGCGCAGAAAACGCATCACTACAAAAAGCTACGTGACAAAAATACACACGAGAAAAAGACGAAAGACGAAAATACTTCACTACAAAAAAGCTTTGCAAAAAAAGAAGAACGACAAAATTGACTGACGATAAAGAGCAAGTGATGTATTTACCCGCGACAAAAACGGCTATAAAAAGGTTCACAGCGAATTACGCACGATGAAATTACAGTAAACCGTATTAAACCATTGAAGGTGGTATTCCATGTCAATATTAGCACCAAGGAGATATTTTTTTGTATTTGTATATTCAGTTACAATAATAAAATATGAAGAAGTCATATATTAAGCCACAACAAACGATCAAATTATATTATAGTGCGCTGATTGCCATTATTTTAACACATTTGTGTATGCAAAGTCAAAACGATAAAATTATGAGATGGAGATTAGAACTGTCATGCTCTTGCTATACGATTATTCACCGACCAGGTAAATTAAACATAGCCACTGATGGTTAGTCACGCATTTGTGGAGCAATTCATAGTACAAGTCAACTACTTCAACTTCATAAGGATCTATGTCATCCAGGAATCAGAAGATTATGTTATTTCATAAAAGTAAAAATTTATATTTTCCAATAGACGATATTAGGAAGGCTATCTTAGCTGTAAAGAATGTAGAGAACTCAAACCTCTCTTTTTCAAACCTTCTAATGGACAGCTTATTAAAGCAACAGAACTTATGAAAATACTAAGTCTAGACTTTTAAGGGCCCACTTCTATCACACTCAAGGAACAATATCTTTTGACAATGTGGATGAATATTCCAGATTCCCTTCTGTGTATCCATGTCTTGATGTCTCATCTCAAAGTGGATATCTCATGTGGGACTACTTGAGGTAATTTCTATTTTTGGATTACCTAGTCTTGTGCACTCTGACAGATGGGAAGGATTCATGTCGAGGGAATTAAGTAAATTCCTTCATTAAAAAGAGTTGCAACTAGAGCATATATACACTCAGAGAGTGCAAACCTCCGCCGTCATGAGCCTTCCGAGGCGGATTTTCACGACTGGGGAGGCGTAGAGAGACGGGGGAGGGTTCCCCTAGACGGAAATTCCGAGAGGAAGACGCTCCCGGCACCCAATTTCACAGCACAGCGACATCTATTGGCAGAGTAGGCTAACTTGAAAAATTTAGTAGTATTTAGCTCATTTGGCATCTTAATTCTGCACTCAGAGATGCCAAAATTTAATCACTTGTTCCTTTTGGCACTTCTAACAACTCCACAAAATTCATCCAAATCCGTTCAGTACTTTTTGAGTTATCCTGCTGACAAACCAACAACCAACAAACTAACAACCAACAACCAACAACTAACAAACCAACAAACGCCAGTGAAAACAATACCTCCTTCGGCGGAGGTAATTAGTCATTCACCAACCTATAACCCATTTGACAATGGTCAGATAGAAAGATATAACGGAGTAACTTGGAAAACGATTCATTTAGCTCTTAAATCTAAAGGGTCCAATATCAAAAGTTGGGAATTTGAACTGCATGATGCATTGCGCTCTATCCGCTCACTACTATGTACTTCAAATAATGAAACTCCTCATGAACGCAACTAATGGAGTTTCATTGCCGACTTGGCTAACTACACCAGGACCTGTTCTAGTAAAAAAAGACATGTGAGAACTTCAAAAAATGATCCTCTATTCGATGAAGGAGAGCTTGTGGAAGTTAATCCTCATTATGCCCATGTTATATTCCCTAATGGGAGGGAGTACACACTTTCTTTGAAACATTTAACACCCATTGGTGACAATCCTTGTCCCGAGAGCACAATACCACTTGAACCCCCAGTAGACAATCTTTCAATCCTCTTGCAGAAACTCAGGACATCACCAATCCCAAAACTGAGTTACCTGGAGCGGATTCATCGGAGATCAATCTGGAATCCATTCATTGGCACCACGGAGGTTTGGAAGGGAATATAAGACCACCAAATTCTATCCTAAATGATCGAGGGAGAATTATGTGAAATTTAGCTGGAGCATGGCTGCTTCTTTGCCGGCCCTCCCTCCCTTATTTTCACTCTTATACGCTTCAGTTGAGTCTCGAATGCTGAGTCAACAATATGTTAATAAAGCCATACTATCGGTCATTTGAATGTTTAAATTCACGTCATATATATATATATATATATCAATAGGCAAATTAAATGTGATCTTCTTTTTATTCATTCCCAACTGAAAACAAATAATCCTCGCCTAGTCTACTTTGTAGTATACTATAATACCAACCCATAAATATTGAATTTTATTGAATTTCTAAAGACTGTTATTCTACAGTAATTTTGAAGTATAGAGTTCATATATATATATATATATATATATATATATATATATATATATATATATATATATATATATATATATATATATATATATATATATATATATATATATATATATATATATATATATATATATATAGTGTGTGTGTGTGTCCCTATGTTTTATTCACAGTAACAGAATAAAAAAATTAAGAATGAAACAAAACTGTTTTTCTGAATATCCATATTTCATAGATTAAAAAGCATTAGAATACCCATTCTAAAAAATACTGCAAAAGATACAAGCATATTTTAAAATCAAAGCTATTGTGTCATTCAAGATTGTATGGTTAAGTTTTTAACTGTACAATAGGAAAGCATATTAACAGTGAATGATAAATAAAGCAAATTTATTGAACTAAATCTGGAATAATAGTTTTAATTTTTGTAAAATCTGGTTTAAATTATTTTGTGCACATTACGATGCTGAAGAAGATTATCAGTTTAAAATTCATGCTTATAGTAATATTTACCAATGAAATATATAAAAATCTGACAAAATGGAACGTGAATAAAGTTTAAAAAAATATTGAATCTCTTGAAAATGATATATAAATATATTATTGTTTGTAAGGTGTTGATGAAAGGAATTTTATATGGTCACCTAAGTAAGACAATCCCCTAGAACCAATTTGTAGAATATATTTTTTCATATATCGAGGGAGTAAGATATAGAGCAGTCATTTGAAATAGTAAATATATATAAAACTTGCAGAGATTTATACATTCTGCACTTACGAAGAGTCATTGTCACTACATTTCATACTCTCAACACAACATAAACTTATATGTAGAAGCTGTATTTTACCTATTTTTCGGTTTCCTCAAAATGTTATGAGATGTAATATATAATGACGGAAATTTGTATATGTAGGCTTTCCATATTACTTTTTTATAAATGTAAGCCAAAACCTTTAAATATATAATGAAATAACCTCTTAAACATATAAAAAGTAACTACGACTTCTATCACAATCAAGGCATATTAAATTGTTGTTTAAAGGTGTTAAATTAGCGTAAATATTCTAAAAGCGTTTTGCTTATAGTTGCAAAATACATTGATGTCTATAGTAAATTAATGCAAGATTTTTTTTATTTCTTACTTATTTTTAATGCTTCAATTAAGGCATAATGTAAAATGCATATAATCATGAAAAAGAAAAGGGTGGAATATATTAAAACCCTAAGTGATTGAATGATGAAGACGATACGAACAATTTTAAAGACGGTGAGCAATTTCTTAATGTGAAATATTCAATCAACAGTACAAATTTTCGACAAATTCATTTTTTCTGATTTCAACATTTTTGAAATAATTTGTTTTTTGTTAGTTCTATATTAATTTATTTGTGCCAATTTATCTAATTTTTTTATATGATATAAAGTATGTATTATATCCTGTATAAAAACCAAAGGACAATTTTGACCAAAAGTCGTTTTAGTGTTTTGATTTGTAAAGAAAGTTTAATTTTTCTGAATAAAATGTTTGTGGTTGTTTTGCACAAAGTATTAATCCAAAACGAACCAATAAGGGCTATTCAATTCTGAATTACTATCACAAAAACTTGTATAAATTTTGAATGACTAGATCCCATACTTTTTTCAATGTAAAACAATCCAATAAAAAGGCTCCTGTTTCAATCTCGGTCTTACAGAAATAACAAACCCTTTCCTCTGCGTTCTCCCATATATGCTTCCGAAGCTCAGTGTATTGGACACCACCTATATTTTGTCCAATAAGTAGAAAAAGTAAAACTGCCGTTCTGTAGTGCTTTTATAATCTCTTTCGCTGTAAAACTTAACCCTAATCTCTCACTTTTACCCTCCATATTGATTCAAAAAATGTTTTTTGTCCCCCTCCTTCACTAAAAAGCTCCTAAGCCTTGTATTTTGTACCCTACTGATGTAATTAAAAAGGGAGTCCCTCGGGCCACACTGTCGTCTTTTAATTGACGTTCCTTCTAACCCTTCTCTCTCCAAAACTTCACTGGCATTGAATAGTTGGCTTTTGTAAAAATCTCGCCAAGAAGCTATTTTTTGTTGACGTCAAAAAAAAAAATTCGACAAATTCATTTTTTCTGATTTTTCAATATGTTGAATAATTTGTTATTTTGTTAGTCTATATTAAATTTATTTGCCAGCAATTATCTAATTTTTTTATATGATATAAAAGGTATTATATTCCTGTATAAAAACCAAAGGATAGAAAATTGAGACCAAAGTCAGTTTTGTTTTTATTTGTTTATCCAAGAATACCTTCAATATTCTGATTAAAAATGTTTGTGGTTGTTTTGCACAAAGTATTATCCAAAACGAACCAATAAGGGGTATTGACATATTGCTGAATACTATCACAAGTTTGACATAGAAACCCCTATTTGTAAGTATCAAATTTTCGATTGAACATTGACGAAAATATGTAAGAATACTATAAGTTTTTTCTAGTTCAAGTCACCGCTAAAGAATAAAAAATGCGTAAAAAATCAATGCAATTTTGAAGAAGTACATTCCAATAATACATACATACTTTTGTAAATGCATTGAAACATAATAATTAATTTAAGAATATTTTATGCAATCCTTAAGTACATCATGCTATAAAATAATATAATATCGGTACAACCTTATTTGTGTCTTGCAGGCAGAGTATGTAAAAAAAAACAAATTTTGAAAAAAACCCGGTTTAAACCCCCGGGCTTTACGTGGGTTTTTCGAAATTCGGTTTTTTCATTACACCATTAATTAGCTATTAGCTAATAGCTAACGTATATTAGTATATAATTATTCGTGCGATTTTCTTTTTACAATGTATAAAATACCTATCCTTAAGGAATACAAAACGGAACAAATGGCAAAGAAGACTCAATGACAACTTTTTAAGGAAATTATTTTAATATGAAAAATCACATGCGATGAAATCGCTAGAATTATACGTGTGATTTTTTTTCATTCCAGACTATTGTCAAGTTGGAAAATCCCGGGCAGCGCGGGTAACATACGCTATTATACTAATAAAAAAATAATTCCGTTCGTTTGTTCGTTCGTTCGTTTCCCTGTATCTCCCGACGGGTCATTAGATCTTGACGAAACTTTTAAATTTTAAATTAAATTTTTGACGGGTTTTTTAATCGTTTTTTATTTTATTTTTTTACATACCCCGCTTGCAGGCGATCATCTACATATGTATATTTCTTTATGTACTAAAATAAACTTTAGCGCCTAATGGTAAATAAAAGGAATTGCGTATAAATTCAAATGTAATACCATTCAATATCATGTTATTGGCATTTTTTCTTGATTGGCAACATGTGCTATAAAATGAAAAAATTTTTAGCTTTTCCTTGAAAATAATAATAATATTGCTCTAATTTTTAAGCAATTTTACCCATTAAAGGTGGTTGAAAAATATATATGTATAACTCCAATGTAATATTTTTTAAGACAGCTAAGTTTTCTTACTTTATGTTTTTCTCTGCTTAAAAATAACTTATTTAAAGAAGAAGTTTCTTTTTTTCGTAATATGGAAAGTAAACCCATAAAGATTAATCTAATTTTCTAAAAAGTTTGGAGTAACTAATGGGTACATTAGACCCTGTTACGTTACTTACAATACATTGAACTAATCTTAATATTTACATTGTTACCCACAAAAAGAAAGTAATTAGTGCCCATTAAAATCCTCTTAATACTTTATATATCTTTTTGTGTCTCCCTCTAAGTGGAAGAATCTTTTATTTTCCTTCTGCATTTTATGAACAATAAGATTTGAAACAATGAGTGCGTGGGACCAGTATACATTATATACATATATATATATATATCATCAGACATGTTGACGTTCGAGAAAAATTGTCGTCGTTTATCGTTCGTCGCGCCATCGTGATTATAAATGAATCGTTCGTCGTTCATCGTTCTTTTGTCGCCCATTCTGCAAAAAAAAAAAATTAGAAAGAAATTTCTGAAAAAATGTGTGACGTTTTTTTAGAAAGAAATTTCAGACAAAAAATGATGATGATTTTTAAAGGAAATTTGTCCCATAAAAATTAAAAATCTTTGTCTTTTTTTTTGGTGACAAAGACGAACAACGAACGATAAGGAATTTTCCTTATCGTTCGTCGTTCGTCAAAACTTAGTCGTTCATCGTTCGCGAACGACAAACGACGTTTGCGAACGACAACAAATGAACGATAAATCAACAATTCTGATATGTATACCTATATATATATATAT
>CP045896.1:2506287-2532815 GCA_013387185.1 Caligus rogercresseyi
TGCTTTTACAGTTGGTCGATCTAGGATTCAGCACTTGCAGAGGCGTTTGATCTTCTTGAAGAGGCTGTCTATAATAAGAAATATGCTCTTGCTGTCAGTATCGACTGCATGGAGAATTTGATAATTTGATTTCTGGTGCTCTGACAGGGCTCCAAGCCCGGCTTGGACCTCCCTCTCTGTGCTGGTTATGATATATCTTGAAGGGAGACGTGTTAGCACCACTCTTCAAGGAATCACCAAAACACGTACAGTCCAACCAGAGGAGTCCACAAGGGGGAGTTCTATCCCCTATTGTCTGGAACATCACTATCAATGACCTTTTGGTCAAGTTCAAGGAAACCAAAGTAAAAGCAGTTGGCTATGCAGATGAGTTCTCCTCATCGTGGTCGGAGTGATCTTCAATGTATGGTTTATGACATGAATAAAGCTCTTCGACAGTTGACCAATGGGGGCATGCTAAAGGTCTAACTTTTAACCCTTGAAAACAGTGGCCACTGTATTCACACGTAAAACAAAGCATGTTTACTCACCTTGGCCCAAACCTTTATATGGGAGGTCAAATGATACAATACTCCCACTGAATGAATATCTTGGAGTTATAATGGACTCGAAACTTAGATTCCACCTCCATTTGAAAGAGAAACAAGTAAAGTCAAGAAGCTCTTCATGCAATAAAGGGAGTTATGGACATACATGGGGTCTTGGTCCACGTCAAATACTGTGGGGCCTATCTTTGTGTTGTTAAACTGTCATGACGTATGGGTCTCTTGTTGGGCACACAATATAACACAAGGACAACAGACTATTCTCGACAAAATACAGAGACTTGGATTGATTGGTCTATGCCATCCGATGCGTTCGACACCCACGAGGGACTAGAAACATTCTGTGGTATCATTCCCTTTTTCTTGAGGCACAACGTCTTGAAAAGATGACTCGTCTACGTTATTGCTGACACCTTCGACGAGGGGATTAGAAGATGGCGTCATCTCAAAAACTAAGACCATTCCGTCTGGTTTGCCCATGATACCATCTTAAAAAAATTTTCCATCCTTACGAAAAGATGCTATCCATCGGAAGAAAAATATGGAAATGCCAAGCTTACGATAGAGAATTCAAAATCAAGCGCACATTTTTACAGATGATCGAAAAGTCACAGAGGTGTTGGTGCTGGATTTGTCGTCAACAAAAGGAGAACAAGTCGTGGGGGAAGCATCTTTAACCCTCACTCCTCAAAATAGTGTTTTCAGGCGGAAATACTGGCAATTAAGGAGGCTCTTTCCTGGATTAAAGACAATCGGGAAAAGTGGTGCTACGGTGGATTTGCATTTGGTCGGACTCCAAAGCAGCTATCGGAGCCTTGCGATCGGTAGAAACGCGGAGTTCACTGGTAAGAGACACCAAAATTCTATTGGGGTCGCTTGCCGTTGAAGTCCCTCTCTCTCTTTGCTGGGTTAAAGGCCATAGTGACGTCACAGGGAATGAAGTGGCAGATATGCTGGCTAAGTCTGGAACTTTAAAACAACAGCCTTCACAGGTTGTTGGTACCCCCTTGACCTTTCTTAGGGAGGAGGTGTCTGCGTATTACGTAGACAAATGGCAGACACTATGGTCAAGGCTGGAATATTGCCGCCAAAGCCGTGAAATGATGCCAAGAGTTCAGCTGAATAGATGGAAACGTCTCCTGGATTATTCCAAAGAAAAGCTAATTCTTTGGTGCAATTTTCCACAGGCCATTCCCTTCTTCGTCGTCATTACCACTAATGCACCTGAAATCAGCCCGCTGTGTCGTGGGTGTGGACAACAGGACGGAAACCACTTCATCTTCTGCACGGATGCCCAAAATTCATGGCTGAGCGGTCCCAGCTTTTGATCATCAACAGCCTTTTCAGGGCCATTCATATCCAGTCTTTCCAGTTTCTTTACAAGTACTGTGAAATAAAGTGGACTGTATATTGAACCCCCTAATCCACGGACAAGAGCAATAGAAACCTGAATATAATATATACCTTTGATGAGAATAAATAAATAAACGACTGAAGATTAATGAGGGGTGATAGGTGTTTATTCCTCAAAGGCCAGAACAGAACTGATTAATATCAAAAACAAAAAGGGAGAAGGACTGTGTAGGTGGTGATGAGTTCTTTTTCCTTCCATCTCCTTCTATATGACTTGAGCGTCCAAATATAGATTTTGGCGCGAAAAGCTTGCTTCCCTTAAGAAACATGGTGAAATTAGAAAAATAATGCTAACGACTTAAAATACTTTATTATTTTGATATACTATGATGCATTTGACGCGACACTCCCCCATGAGAAATTAAAGCTGAAGAAATGATAATTTCTCATGTAACAAGGCAAATGTATAAGAGGAAGTGCACGTATCCCGAGAGGTATTTTGAGCAAGGTGCGCGGTCTCACTCAGGTGGGATTTTACATCATCAGTGATGGGACCAATACGTTATCCGTGCGTTAGTCTTGTTTACATCTTGTTGGTAGTTGCGAACTTTCCCTTGTAATTTTTACTTGGCACCCAGCTGTTAGTGTTAGAACCTCCTCCAACCGCTCTCCGATACCAAAAATATACTCCCCAATACAAAACATTACTCCCACAATATCGGCAAACAATTAGAAGGGATTCCAACCAGATGGTTAATCCTCAAACCTTGCCACCTTTGTAGACAAATTAAAAGTCCAATGGCGAAGGTGAAAAACTAAATACTCCATATAAAAAACCGATTACTCGGACCAAAAATAGAGCAAATATAGGGAACGCCTGCTTGTCCTGTAGCTTCCAGCGTCAAGAGTACCAACTGCGATCACAAAATAGGGTCCATAATGTCCCCTAAATCACAACCACAACAGACAATCTTTCAGCCGTATTCAAGATCAAGGAGTTTGGATTCCATGGGGTTGTAAATCCCATATAGAACCTCTGGTCAGAAGGTTGTAAGGCTTCTGGCCCTCGGCAGGTCCGACTACTGCTGGGATTTCCAACATGATGTAAGTAATCCGGGCGTTTTACTGTCTGCCAACGGATACGAACTTTAAATCAAATCGAAAAATTGTGTCATAAAAAACCTCCTTGAGGGTAAAAAAATGAAAAAAACCTCTGAGGAAAAATTAGACAAAAAATCGTTTGATGTTAGTTCGGTTTTATTTATGTTCATATTTAAAAATGTTAATGAGAGGGAAAAATACTTGACGTATTAAAAAACCCTCTTCATAGCTTAAATTTGCTACGAAGATTATAATAACCGGTGTGTTGTTTTCTCTTTCCTAATATTTCAGAGCTTTTTATATTAATTGAGTCTTTCTTTAGAAGCCCATTATTTAAGTCTGAAAAATTATCCTCAGCATCCTCCAAAAACTGAGGGGGATCGAGAACAGGCTCAGTGGTTGCAGTTAGTGCCACATCGCCTGGGTTAGTGTCAACGGTTCTTCCTTCACCAGAGTCCTGAGCGGGATCACTTCCAACAGAAGATCGGCCAGTCCCTTCTTCAGGGGTGATCAATCCCTTCCGACGGGCGGCTTTCAACATCTGCTTTCCGCTTCCAACATGCTCATTCACTGGATTCAGATTTCCCGAGTCTTTACTCTTAACAACTGTTTCATTGGCATATTGCGATGACTCAAGCAATCCTACTTGTCTTACAGATCTTAAAATAACCGTATCAGACAGAGGTAGCTTTATTGAAACAGTCGAAACAACACCTTGGCTATTGTAGTGGATTTCAACAATTTTACCTATCTTCCATTGGTTTTTCTCTAGGGTGTCTGGTTTCAACAGGACAACATCCCCAACTCGGAGAAAATGTTCATTGGAAGGATTATTGATCCACTTTGTAGGAATACTTAATTCATGCAAGTATCCTTTACGCCATGCAGACCAGAAAGAATTTAAAATTCGTTTTCTTCTCATCCACATTTCTGTATACGGTACATCTTTCATCAATCTATTTGATGGTGTGTTAATAGTAGTAAGATTTCTACCGTACTGAAGCATGTTTGGCGAAATGCTTAATTCTCCATCTTGGGTTGTTCCAAGTGGACGGTCATTTATAGCCCCAATTAATTCTGAGACTAATGTCTGGACTTCATTGAGTGGCAGTTTATTCTTTTGAATAATAACTTTAAGCTGTTTCTTAAATATTGCCACCATACGTTCAGTGACTCCATTCGTCCAAGGAGCTTCCGGGGTACTGAATTTCCATCGTATATATTCTCCCTCATATTGCTCTTCTTGGACTTTCTTAAAGTCTAAATTTTTCAAAGTTTGTAGTTGCTTATTTGCGGCTACAAAGTGCCGAGCATTATCGGAATATACAATTTCCGGTTTCCCATAACGTCCAACGAATCTTCTAAGAGATTGTAAAAACTCTTTAGTAGAACAAGATTCTATGACCTCTACATGAATTGCTCGAGTATGAAGGCATGTAAACAGAGCCATCCATACTTTGAACGTAGGTGGATGAGGGCAACGACTTTCATATGCCACGTCACATTGATGTTTACAATGTAAAGGCCCTAAATAGTCGATTCCTACATACTTCCATGGACTTGGATTATCCAGTCTTAATGCAGGCAACGGAGCCATTCTTGGTGACTCAAACTTCACATATCTACATCTAGGAACCTTACATAACTTTCTAATGAGCGATTTAACATACCCATAATTGCCTATGAACCAAAAGCGAGTTCTTAACGTGTTAAACGTTTGCTTTTGTGAGCAGTGAAAAAGACGTTCATGTATATCCAAAACAAATCTTTCTGCTAAGGTTCCTTTAGGCAATATAATAGGATTTGAGGTGTCAAACGCAATCGTGGAAGACATATGTAGTCTGCTTCGAAGTCTAAGAATTCCTAGTTCCTTGTCATAAAAAACTGGGAGATGTCTGATTGGTGAACCAGGAACAATCTTTTGTTTTACAGACCCGGAACTCAGATCCTTTAAGGTTTTTATTTCCTTTTCGAACTTAGACTCTTGCTCGGCTTTTACTAAACGAATTTCGGCCCATTCAGCTTCTTCCTTCGTTATAACAAGGGATTGAATAGGTTCATTCCGAGCCCATCTACGAATACGAATGAGTACTCTTTTTATAACCGAAAGTTTCGAACATCTCTCAATGAGATCTTTTATTACCGAACGAGAATGAACTTGAACTGTCGATATCATAGCCTTCTGACTTTGATGGGCAACAGCTTTGATTTGAGAAAAATAAAGATCGAGATCCTGTTTAATAATCTCTGAATCTTTGACTGAGGCTTCGCTCGGTCGAGGCTGTTTAGGCCACCTATCTCTGCTTTCAAGTAAAAAACTTGGGCCGTGTTTCCAAAAATCAATTAGTTCAATAAGTTCATGAATATAGCAGCCTCTACTGGGCAAATCTGCTGGATTAAGGACTCCTGGGCAAAACCTTACTTGGGCGCCGGAGAGATTGTCGAGAACCTTGCAAACTCTTCGTTCTTCCCATGGTTTACAAAACCCTTTTCCTCTTTGAATCCTTTGCAGATTTAGTAGGGAATCGGTGAATAGTACTGTATTCTCCGGTCTAACCATTGGCTTCAGAGCATTTTGAATGTAGTTAGCCATAGTTACAGCCATAGTCAGGGCAACAAGCTCTGCTTTTGCAATAGTCAGCATATCTTCAAGCTTACTTTTATCACGAAGATTCTTTGGCATTAGAGAGCTTTTGGAGTATATAAGCTGACTAAGCAGCTGACCTTCCTCGGATTCAACCACGAGGTAAGCAGCGACACCCATCCCTATTTTCGAGGCATCTCCGAAGACGGCAAGAGTCTTGATATTCCCCCGATATAACGGGGAAAACGAAGCTCCTTTAACAAAGGGATTTGTTTTACCCATTTGTTGAAGACCTTTATTGCTTCTTTCGCCGCTTCAGTGTCTTTTGACTTAAGATTTTCATCCCATTTAAGCTTATCCTCCCATAATAAGGTAGGATCTGTTTAAATTGCATCACAAAAGGTGAGACATAGCCTTGAGTGTCAAAAACTTGACTGGCTAAGGACACAATATCCCTTCGAGATAATGAAGTAGACTGCGGATTGAATCTGTCAAATTTGTCTGTTAGATCAAACATAAATTCATCCGTCCTAGTGTCTAGCTTTAATCCAAGAACTGAAACCTCTTCTGTAAAGGAGCAACTCTTTCGGGATCAATGCTTGAAAGGATGTTAGGATGGGAGGACGCAATCTTATGGCCGTAAAATCCTCCACTCTCCAGAATCTTTAGTACCTCTAAGGTCGCTTGGATAGCCTCTCCAGGAGTATCTCGGACAATATGTACATCATCCATATAAGTCATTTCTCTATAACTTCAGCAGCTATAGGATACTCATTAGATGCCATTTTTGCAGTCTCTTTCAGACACCACATTGATATATATGGTGCAGAGACTAAACCGAAAACAACAACGATATTCTCTACATCCCAAAAAACTGAAAAGATTGAAACAAAAGAACATATATAGTACTAAGATCGCAATCTTCATTGTTTTTTAACTTGAGTAATTTTCCTGAATACAATGAAGCCTTAGTATGAACATCAATTCGGTGAAATGCATCTGCAGGCATTAAAAACCTATCCAAGACAGTTTACTTAGCTACCGGGAATGCCATTGTACCACTTCCCGAAGGTAACAGAATCATTTTTGATCCGAAGCATAATTGCAGAATATAAAGGCTCCGCCAAAAGAATTTTGATTTCTGGATTTATCATCAAGGTTTTACTAAGCTTAAAAGTACTAATTAACTCTGAAGCGAACACAATATCTTCTACAGGCGAGTGAAGTTAATTGATACAAAAAAGCTATGAAAATTTGCTAACAATACACACTCCATTTTTTCGTTTTTTTACTGAAAACTTTGTTTATTAAAAAACATCAAACATACGTCTGGTAGTAAATAGATTCCTTTAAATTAATAATATTATTGAAAGTCTGTAACGTCCAATTTTGAAGGAATTTGCAGAAAACTATATTTATACTAATTTTAAAACTTGGACCTCGTTGCGCGACTCGTAATGTTGACCGGTTTGTTCAAACTTGGTTGTAGTCTTCTTTTATCACCAAGAAAACAGAAAATTCACAATGATGCAAAATTTGAAAAATAATAACAACCCTAATATATATATATATATATTAGGGTTGTTCTTATTTTTCAAATGTTTGAAATGTTAGCAAATGTGGATTTTCTGTTTCTTGGTGACACAAAAATCGGAAACATTACGAGGTTCGCGCAACGAGGTCAAAGTTTTAAAAATTTAGTAAAAATATAGTTTTCCGCAAATTCTTCAAAATGGGTGGACGTTACAGACTTCAATACTAATTATTAATTTAAAGGAAATCTAATTAACTGCCAGACGTATGTTTATGTATATAAATATATATATATGTGTGTGTGTGTGTAACTATTTTGAATTTTGGAAAGACGCTTAGTTAGATTCCATAAAGTAAGCGTGGGTGATATTTCATTAATACACGAATGAGATTTACTCCATTTAGACATATATCCCTACGATCGTAGCGAAAATGCGTAATATATAATTTATATTTTTGGGTATCTCTCCTAATAGGTATATAAGTTAGTTTATTTCAATGGTTAGATATAATATTCTTCAGCATGTTCAGCATATTCTTCGGTAGATTAAATAATTATTGTTAAAAGATGAAGGACAAAATGATTTATCAATACCATCATTTTTAGCAAAACTATGATTCTTAACTTTCGTTACAGTGTTCGTTTCTTCGTAATGTGGATTGATCATAAAAACAAACATAATCCAATGGGCCCATAAATCTGAAGCTTAACTTTATGAAGAAGAAATAAAAATCTAAAACATTTTTCAATTCTTATCAACCTATTATTATCTTTTTTTTTGTTTAAGGTGTATACTGTCTACCGTATACATACATATATACATAAACATTCCATCCAAGGACATAATATAATAGTACAATACATGCATAAAATAAAGAGCGCGACCACACAAAGGGGTATATGCGATACAACCTTATATCCTTAAAGTATTTAAATATATTTATTAAAGAAAATTGTTCCACTTTTCAATAAAATTATTACAATACAATATTTTACATATCAATATGCATAATCGAAATTTGAAGAACCTACTTCAGAAACATTTCATTTTTCTTATATTGTATAATATGAGCACTTCAAGGGTAACTTATTTAACTCTATAATATATATTTTCAATGATTATTTATTACATTAAACATGTTAAATAAGATTTATTTGTATATTTTTGTGATATTGAACAACTGTATTTATAAGAGATTGTAATAATACCAAACTACTAATTATAAAATAAAATGTTTACTTATGTTTTTAAGCATTAACATCAATTAAAATACATTCTCTTTTTTGTGCTTATATATTTTTATGGGCTGTGTAATATAAAAAATGTTTTTAAAAGAGTCATAACACCATCAAATAGAAAGCGTTTCCATTAACTTATCAGTATCGAACAAAAAGAGAAAACCCCAAGTGATCTATTTACAGGACCTCTTGAACCACGGAGAGGCTTATATGGGATATCATCTGTTAGTCCAGGATGATCTCTACTATTATCGACGGGGTTGAAGCAGGTCTTTTTTTGTACCCAAATGGTATAGATTCTTCCCCCTCGTGTAATTTTTAATGATATTTTTATAAGGTTACCGTGCAAAAGTTAGCACGTTTCCATTCAAGAGCTTTCCACAGCTGGTCGGAATACCATTAGTTTCTGACCAGAAATGAGTGAAACTTATCAAAGAGAGAGCCGTAATAGCCTTAATTTGAACGTCTGACACCGGTTCTGGAACTTAAAACATCTGATATCAAATGACGAGCTTAGAGGAGAGGGGGAAAGACACTTATTGCCATGGAGCAGGCGATAAAGATTGCGAGCGAAGACGAGCCTTTCGACCAACTCTAAAAGCTCCAAAAGTACTCTCCCAACGTCATTGGAGCCGGAATGGATATGTTTTTAAACCTAAAACCTTTTTATGGAACAATAAAAGCCTTGAATGGTTAAAATCCATTTATAAAATAAGAATTATATATTTCTAAAAAAACACTATTGATTTATATCAACAGAAAGAAGGAGACTATATTTTCTTTATAATGATAACACAAACTTTATTTGCTGAGTAGTTAAAAGACAAAAGAAAGATAATATTGCAGTACAGACAGTATTTCTTGCTTCCATTTACAATACTCTTACACATGATACATAAATATAAAAACCAGAAGATAATTATAAAAGTTTTTAAAATATACTATAAAATGTGATTTTAGGTATTTCTTCATTGATTCAGGTTGTTATTCTAAATTCATTATTATTTTAAAATGCATAAGATATTTTATATTCCATTTGTTAATTTTTTATTGTTAACAAAACTTGAATTTGAAAGTATTTCTGAGTCCATAAGTGCAGGACAAAAAAATTGACAGTGAAAACAATAAATACTTTATTTCAAAAGGGGGGTTTGTTAAAAAAATTCTATAAACTTCGCTGCAAATTTTTAGAAGCTTTAATATTAATTATCATTATCATCATTCTGATAACATCGAAATGAAGGGGAAAACGCATTACTATATCGTATTTAGAGACAAAACGTCTTTTTCCATAAGCTCTGATTACAAGAAACAGTATAAATATATATAAAATTAAAGAAACACAATGGATCCTCATTTCGACATGGGAATCAGATTATTTAAGCGCTCATATCTTTAAAAAAATGAAAACAGGAAACTGCCTCTCACTTTTTCATCTCAATTCAAATCATGAGGAAGTACCCTTCTAAAATAACATATGTATTTTTTCAACGATTCAGCTTTTATATCATTTCTCAATTTTCTCTTTCAAATGATAAACTGACTCACACAAAAAAATGCTGAGCAATTTATTTCGTATTGAAATCGTCATTGAATATTCAATAAGGCTATATTACCCTCTTATAAGAAATATATATGTACATTCTTCATACAGGGACACTTTGTAACAACAACCCAAACATTTTACATACCTACGTCATGAAACAAAAGCTTTTATTTGTGTTCTTAAAGTTATGGATAAATATATACCAATCTGCAATAACTCCCTAGATGGTGCTCTCAAACAAGATTTCGCATTGAGAGAGCTGGAAGTTTGCTGGGGACGTGATTCGTTACATCCCTTCTTGCTCCGAGATATGTTTCTTATTTCTGATTTTTATTGTTATTGTAAGAAAAATTGGTTTGTTTATTTTTTTGCCTATATGTTTCGATAGAATTGCATCCGACAGGATATAAATAAACATTATAGCATTAAAATTAGTCTATCGAACCTAGGATCTTATCGATGAGGTAGACCAAAAATGACCATCCCCTCTGTGGATTCGAACCTGCACCCCAACATTTGAGAGTTGAACACGCCTTAGCATGCACAACTATCGCACCCCTTTAAAATAATTTCGTTTGTTCCTTATATTATTAATTATAAAGATCTGAAAGGTTGTTTAATAAATATTCTTACTTGTAATGTCTAAATTGTCTATGTTTGGTGTATACATTTGAAAAAATAATGTGAATTCATCTACTCGTATATGTTATTTGTGCTTAAACTATATGCCATAAAGTCATACTAGAGGAGGGGAGATTATATATTTGGGATTCATAAAATGTTTTTTAGTATGTTAAACGGTGAGCGTGTAAAAACAAATATGTTGGTGAACGACGACTTGTAAGTCAAACTTACTCGCATATTATTCAAATGCAGTGGCATAGGGGACAATAGGGACTAGGTCAAAGGTTTCCAAACTTTTGCGAAGGGGTTAAAGCATTATAGTCATGAATATAGATGAACAATATTAAATATTATTTCTAAGCAATCAATTTTTTTGTTAATATTTTAGCCTCTAGGTATATTTTTTTACATAGAGCCCAATGAGAACCACAAAATGTTGCGAAATTGCCACCCATTATTTGAGTCGATTCACTGTAGTTCGATGTAGTTTTTTCTTGGCCAACAATCTTTATTTTATATTGCAAATAATAAAACAAACAATAGACATATATAAAAACTAGAAAGATCATTTGAGTCACATATGACCCAACAAGTGGCCTCTTGTGTATCATGTACATTGTTTACGTCACAAGAGGTCATACATTAGTTATGGTGCCTGACTAAGAGCACATAACGCATCTTATCAACTCATTCATATATTTAAAATCTAAACAACTCCTAACATGTCAAAGGTCACTAAAGAAAAAAATATATATTTCATGTCCTCTATGTCCAGCCACAACGCCGATTGTCTTGAAGATTGGATCCTCATCTTCAGCCAATATGGTCTTTCAGTGGGTCATATGCACCAAGTTGACCGGCAATGCCAATGGAAAAAGATGCCATGACATGTGATTATCTAAGAAGGAGGGGCCATAACATTTTTTCCCCGTAAAATTAGAGCTGTCCAATATTTGCCTTAAAATATGAGCCTGAGTGACCTTAAAAAAGGTATGAGAATGTAAATGAAAAAAGTGTTTCAACTCTCTTGGAATGAGGAACAATAAAATTCGAAGAGTGAAGTATAACAACCAGCAAGAACTTCTGTCTCCCGTACATCTAATTGCCAAAAAGAAACTGTTTTGCAAACAGCAGTCACATACTACTGCATATCTAAACCGTACAAACAAATAATTTTATACTTATTCAGTTGAAGAAAAACAAACTTCTTAAAATCTTAGTTTGGCATATGCAAAATTTAAGCCTTAATCAACAATGTAATAATCCTATTTTACTTTTCAATACTCTACGTTTTGAAACAAGCAAAAATAAATATAAACATAAAAAGTATATTTTTTAAATCACAAATATAAAAAAGAAATAAAAAGCCACAGTGTATATTTTTACAAGTACATACATTTTTCTCCATGTACTTTTATGCAAAGCAATAAAAGGAGAACTTTTTTTAAGGATTATTAAAATAAAAGTATATTTAAAAATCTCAAGCCTTTCATCCTTTATTGGTGAGCTAAGTTGTCAAGTTGGGTGACTTCTTTTATTTATATTTTGTATATACTTGTGTGTGTGTATACGAGCAAGGAATAAAACAATAAGCCCTTCTACCGAGATAGGTATGTGTGTGTGTGTGTGAGGGGGTTGGCTGGTAGTACGGATACTTTCATTGCTATTATGATTATTACTGACGGATTAAAGGTTTAACTTTTTATTTCCTTTCTCTACCAATACTCTCAGATTTAACACTTCTTTCCTCTTCTTCAAGAAAAAAGTCGTAGTAATCCTTACCCATTTCTAGGGTACCTTTCTCGCCCTATTCTTTCTCTTTCGTTTTGTCATGATTTGCAGTTTCTAATCCTTTTAAATATTATGGTTTTTCTTTGAGATAAAGAGAGAGAAAGAGAGGAAGCAAAAAAGGTATTAAAAAAAACTTCTCAAGGCCTTTGAAAGTTGAAAAAGCGAGGAGGAATTGCCTCTTCATTGAAAATCTAATTTGTGAGGCTTACTTCCATTCAAGTTAAAAGGATTGGGGGAAGTACATGAAGTGATTTTTTTAACCCATTTAGAAAGGTCAAAAGAGGAAAAGAGTAAAGTTGGGATCAATCGATATATATATATATATATATATATATATATATATATCAGGAAACGACCGGGATACCTGTTTTCGCCGGGACCCGGGCCGAGACATACATTTTTCAAGCCGGACTGGGCCAAAACCGGGCCGGGACTTAATATATATTTTCGTTCCTTCAACATTCTGAAGTGGCGATGTTTTTTTTAGAAAATAATTTCCCAAAAAATAAGTGACGACGGTTTTTTAGAAAAATATCCGAAAAAAGTGAACACGTTTTTTTTAGAAAAGAATTTCCAAAAAAAATGAATCCGTTTTTTTTAAGAATCTCACAAAAAATGAAGACAATTTTTTTATAGAAAAGAATCTCCAAAAAAGTGACGACAGTTTAAAAAAAAAGAGAATATCCAAAAAAAAATTCTCAGAAAAATTGATGACATTTTTCTAGAAAAGAATATTTCAAAAAAATTCCTTTCTAAAAAAAATTTTTGAATGACAAACGCAATATTGAAAAAAAAATTGAAGTCCCGGCCCGTTGTATAAAAACCGGGACACGGGCCGGGACGCTAAAAAACCGTGATCCGGGCGGGTACCCAGTCGTTTCCTGATATATATACCTATATAATATGAGATTTGAGGTATTTTATTTTGGTTTGCCATTGTATAATACACGTACCAAAAACATTAAAAGTTATCAAATTTCTTGGCTGTTAAAGAGCACGAAATATAATGAAATTAATACAATAATTTGTTTTTATTCCTTTGTTCTTTTTCATTGTGTTTATAAATATTTTTTGTCAGTTTAGACGAAGCGTTTCTCTGTATTAACTAAAATATAATTTTATTAATGTTTACTACATTCTGTTTAGTACTAGAAGTGAAATACATCAATGGTTGAACCATTAACCTGATTTTTCAGTAGACAGAGAAACCATACAATTGAAATAAAATATTATTTCTGATGTTATGACTCAGCATTGCGTGGTCAAATGCATGAAGAACTAATTGCATATTTAATTTTTGCAACGTCAATAACAATGCAATAACAATAAAAGATAATGCTATGCATAGGAATGCAAATGGCTAGGAATTAGTTTTATGACACCAAACGGCTTTTAGTATTCCGTTAATGATTTGATTGACGTTTCACGAAATGAGAAAGCCTTTGAGTATATTTTTATGTAATTTATTAACATGTTCACCATAACTTTCTCGCGTAATCAACGAAAGTCAGATTTGATTTAGAAAGGCAACATGTCTAAGCATTTGCAGACTAGTTATTTATTTGCGCAAGCAAAATAATTACCAAAAAAACTCATAATACTTAAATTAACCTAGCATGAGAACTAGAAAAAAAACATACCTAAAGATTGTACCAATTCTGTCATAAGTTAGTCATTTGAATCACAATTTAAAATTAATCAATTTATCTGGCGGAATAACTTTCATTCCAGGAGGCAAAAATATTTAAACTTTTAACAAAAATTGCTGTAACATAAATAATTTTACAATAAAGTGTAGTCAAAATAAAAGACTCACAATGTACAAATTATTAGATATTGAAGTTTTTTACTTGTCTTCCTAAAAAACTCTTGATAATATAGGAGAAAGTGTATTCTACTTTTTGAACTATTGGAATGGAATGAACGAATTTTGAAATAGCTTAAAACTCAACGACATCAATTTTTAATTCGGTTGATGTATTGTGATATATGACACTATGTTTGAATAGGATTCTGTACTGTATATTCATGTTTACAAATGTTATCTTTTCCATCATTTATTATAGATATATAATAATACCTTTATATTGTGACGTACAAGATAATAATTGATCCCGCTACCAACAACAGGATAAATATATACCGTCCTCAACGCTTCAGTACAAGAGGTTTTCTTTGAAAATTATAAAAAGTTTTGTAAAAGCAACCGTCTTTAATATATATTATAAAAATGAATTTTATTATAAATGTTTTTTTTTACTTTTTTTTGTCCATGAGTTTTTTATAATTATCAATATTGCTTTGTTACATATAATTGGTTGCAAGAGCAATGGCTGAGCTTCATCCAGCATTAGTTTTATAGTAAAATAAAGAAGCAAGTTAGCTCAGCAGAAGCGTGTTTAACTCTCAATGTCAAGGGTGCAGGATTGACTCCCAAGTTTTGAATGACTAATGATATTTTATCACTTCAAGTATATTAAAAAAATGTTTTTTTCTGTTTGTCTGGTGTGGCAAATTCAAATAAATAACTTATATCGATCTGAAACTTTTATAAGTGGTAACATTTCATACAACCAACCCCTTAGCTTCAAGGTCCTTTTAAATTGAGTTTTGTGGCTTACTTGAGAGTCCCACTAAAGTATAATAAACTACATCATGGTATAATACCTTGTTAAGGCCCTAGCAAAATATACATCACCCATAAATTTATCTGTAGGTAATTTGAATCGTAGAAACGATAATCTCCATCACATTTATATTTATGATTATGGTTCAAATGAGAGGGCCATAAAGGTTACATCCTTATAAAAGGATCATGCTCAAGATTTAAAACTCCCTTCAATATATTTAACTTAAAATGTAAATGGAGAAGTTGGAAGGTGAATAAAAAAATACTTCATACAAAATATATTCCAATAAGATTTGAAGTTGGGTAATGAGTATTTAAAGTTGCACGAAGACCTGTTGACGTTCGCGAAAAATTGTCACTTGTCGTTTCCTTTTTCGTTCACACAAAGTTATCGTTCGATTGTCGTTTGGTATTTGAAAAAAGTGACGACGTTTTTTTAGAAAGAAATTTTTCCCTCGTCATTCTGAAAAAGTGATGATTTTTGGCGCCAAAAACGAACGATAAGATTTTTTGTTGTCGTTCGTCAAATTTTTTGTCCTTCGTCCTTCTTGATTCGCAAATGACGAACGAAGAACGATTACAAATGAAAGACAAATCAATTTAGATAAAAATGTGTATATCTTAGCAAATATTACTGTTATTGTTTAAAATTGTATTTATGTTTATGAAGCCAAATTATGAAGTGGCTGAATAAAAATTAATTATTAACAAGTCGCTAAATTTATTATTATTTTATATATTTTTTGTTTACGGTTTCTTTAGTATACTTGAAAATATTTTTTATTAAATTATATAATTTTACTTTTAGGGAGGGGGTTGATAAATCCCTATAAGAATTTATGAAGCATTCATGGCATTCAATAAAACTAAAAATAATTTAAGTAAGAGGATTTGTAGAGACATTTAATTTTAGGCATTCACGTCCACTGGAGAAACTGTGGGCAAGAAGAAACTAAGTCTATGGATAAGGGTTTCAGAACTTCAGGGAACTAATTGCTCAATGTGTTTCGAAATAATATTCTCCAATATCGTCTGCAAACCACATAAACTGTACTAAAAATACTGATTGGCAATGCTTAGAAGGTAAAATAATTTTAGCACGATATTTCCAAGTACATAAAAGCTTATAAACAAAACCTTTTTTAATTTTTTCGTTCCTTTATTGTATAATTTTAGGCTTCGATCGGTTTATGTTTTCTCAGACTAAGTAATATATTGATTAATCATTGATAATCGATATAAGTGTCTTGGTATGTCATTAAATTTGGACACTTTTCACATTATAACTCAATTCTGGCTTTCGTTGTGCTATGCTTACTTGTCTCAAGAAAGGGATTTTCTCACCTGAGTACAATTGCTTATAATAATGTTGCCTTGGAAATTCACAAATAAAAATAGGATTAACACTTTTTGCGCACTTCCTTGTAAATCAAAGGGCCTATTAAAACCTTGAGCTTATCTCAATAATCTAACGCAGTGAATTTATACTTTTTATCAAAATTATTCATCTCTCAAATTTATTGGATCTACGACGCACTACCGATAACCTTACTTAGGGAATAAGCAAACAACTCTCTAATGAAATGCACCAGCGCATAATATCAATGAATCGAAGCAAATGACATAAAAGGCTATTACTTTGGCCTTTATTCGAATGATATAACCGATCTTATATGTCTATGTACACAGGAGTATTCATCATCTACGAATGTTTTCTTACATAGTTTATCCATCAATTTATGGATATCTAATCAAAACTGATTATAACTGAAGGGAATTATCATTTTCCAAGTATGAAAATATATGAAATAAGTTTCTTAAACTTGGTAATAAACTGTTCAAAAACATTTTTGTTATTTAAAGAAAGCCAGAGTTAAAATACTGAAAAGTCATATATATATATATATATAGATATCTATATATATATATATATATAATATACTATATAGTAATATATATATATATATATTACGAGGGCTGGTCAATAAGTCCGTGACTTTTTAAATGAAACAAAGTTTTTTTGACAAAAGCTAATTTTATTTTCAACATAGTCTCCTTTGAGCTCTATACACTTCGTCCAGCGTTTCTCCATTTTTTTATCCCTTCCAAAAAATAAGATTTCTCGAGGTCCTCAAATATGTATTTGTTTGTGAGATGATTTCATTGTTGGAATAAAATCTCTTTCCGGCAAGCCATTTTTTAAGGTTTGGAACAAAAATAGTCACTCGGGGCTAAATCTGGAGAATACGGCGGATGAGGAGCAATTCATAGCGTAATTCGTAAAATTTCGCCATGGAAACAACACATGTATGGACTCTTGCATTGTCTTGAAAAAATAACTTTTTATCGTTTTATCTTTAAATCCTCATTAAATCGGTCCAATAAGCTGTATAATATTCGCCATTCATTGTTCTTCCCTTCTGAAGGTAATCTATGTGGATTACACCACGTGCATCCCAGAAAACAGTAGCCATGACTTTCTTGGCTGATAAACCCACTTTGGCCTTCTTCGGTGGCCGATTCACCCTTCAAAAACCCACTGTTTTGATTGCTGCTTGGTCTCTGGTGTGTTGTAGTGTATCCATGTTTCGTCCACTGTTACAAATCGGCGAAAAAACTCGTCCTTATTGCGGTTGAACAAAGCCAAACATTCCATCGAAGTTGTCACCCGATTGCGTTTATGGTCGATTGTGAGCAAACGCGGCACCCATCTTGCGGATAGCTTTTTCATAGCCAAGTGATCTTTCAAAATCGAAACCACTGACCCATGTGATATGCCTATGGCTTCCACAATCTCCCGCACTTTCAATCTCCGATCGGCCAACACCATATCATGAATTTTTTGAATTGTTTCTAGTGTAGCGACTTCAACTGGGCGTCCAGAGCGTTCGGCATCAATGGTGCTTGTACGACCACAACGAAATTCTGTAAACCACTTTTTACCATTGATATCGATGGTGCAGAGTCTCCATAGTATTTATCGAGCTTAGCCTTTGTTTCAGCGATGGTTTTTTCCCACAAAAAATAATGCTTGATGAGCACACGAAATTCACTTTTCTCCATTTTCTACACAATTCACGAAGTTGTTTGTCTGTAAAGACTCTCAAACACAAACTAAAAGACCCAGCGTGTTCAAACTTTAACAGAAGTCAGCTGATAGATACTTGTTGACAGGAGCAGTGTTGACAACCAAATTATATGGACGGAAATACAAAAGTCACGGACTTATTGACCAACCCTCGTATATTTTGTACAGCCAAGACGACTTTTTAAACAAGACTGTTGATTCGTCAAGTCTTGAATTAAGCAGGGACCCGAAGCTTATACTTATCTTGAAAGCCTTTTTAAGTTATGTATATTTAGCACTTTGTAGCAAATATGTTCCAAATATAATGATGCACTTAAGTCGTGATAAAATATATAAAAAGTATTATTTCTTTCATTGTAAATAGGCGTGATAAAACAAAAAAACAACAAGGGATGGGTCTGTCCTTGCTACTGAATTATTTTGGCTTCGCAATAATCTTAAATTTCATACTACTGTAATACTTTTTCATACACATCTATTCAAGAGCAAAATAAGATTTCAGTATAAAGTTATTCTTATTTTAACTTTGTAAGTCGTATTTAACTTAAAATAAAAGCAAAATCTTCTTTCACATCCCCCAAATTGGAGAATGAAGGATACTGGTCTTAAGAAAATAAAGTTACAATTAAAGAAAGTAAAGGTCCCTCAAATAAAGATTCATGAATTCTATTACCCATTTTAAGTTACAATATGAATATCGCTGATATTTTTTAAATTTTGATATATTAAATATTGGAATATATCATTTGAAGTATATTTGTGACGCTTAAAATTAGTAAATTCTGTTTTATACAAAAAAAAAACAGGTTAACACTACGTCTTTATGAATATAAATTGTCGTGTTGAGTTAGGATACAATGTAACAAAGGATTACAAGACGCTTTAACATTATTTAAGAGCCGACGGAAAATAATTGAAAATTTTGTTCATTTTAAGGCCATTGTGTAACACATAAATAAAAAACATGTATTAATATTAATATGGCTTATCTTATCCATATCCAAATGAGAGTAATTAGAAAATATATTTAAACCATGACTACTGCACTATTTGAGTGCAAACACTTTTACCATGAAACTAATTATATGTTAATATTTAGTTGCTTATTATATTTATCAATGAATTAAATGTTTTAAACGATCATTAACAAATCTTGTTTAAAGAATGAAACATAACTTATTGTATTTTCAAAATCATATGAAAGATAGAGTCATGGTCTGCTTCCAATAATTACGTAAAATATATAGAAAATAAAAATAAAGCGGATAAAATATGTTTTTTTTTTGCAATTCATGTTTTGGTATAAAACAAATCGAAGTACATCATTTTTTATTCTGAAATTTTATCCTCAAAATGTACGACGTACACAGAATCATTTTTTTCTTTTACGAAGTTTTAATTTAAGCTTTAATATTGGATGAGATGTAGGTATAATGAGATTTTATTTCTAGAATTACTGTTGCTATATATATATATATATCACTACTTTTTATATATAAAGAACCGTTGGTTTGTCAAAACAAAGAAGAAAAGTGCCTCTTCCTAGTTAATCTTGTTAATGTTAGAATTCATTTTAAAAAATATTAGCAGTATCATATCACAAGTTCAAGGTATTAAATAATTGTATTTCATCTAATATGTGAGTTTTCTCAGAGGTTGACAATAGTATATTTTTGGAGCGGTTTCTTTTTTGATTGTTTCACATTTTCTCTCTGCGACGACGTGAGGTCATTAAGGTAAAAGCGTTCCAAGAATCTTAATTATTTTTGATAATTGAGAAAGGCTGAATCGTTCCCAAGAGAGTTATAAAGCAAATGATAAGAAAAGTGGAGAAAACTCATTTTTACTCATTATTTGAAAAAGTATCAGATGGGGCAATTTTTAGGATTATTAGTATATATCTATACACATTGTTCATTGTTTTGGTAATCTAATTTATTTAATTGAAGTTACTAGTTACTAGACTAGTTCCTATTCGTCAAGAAAATTTATTCAAACTAAAAGTTCTATAAACTAAATTCACATAAATAAAATAATAAGGCAAAAAATATCAAAAGTTAGTATACACATTTAAAATACCAAAAAAACACAAGGACTTGATGGGATCTGTTGTGACTAGTTCTTCAGCAACTTCACTTGCCTCCCCAAAATTATGAGCAGATCTGTGTCTGTGTTTTGTCCAGAAATGCATCTAGCAGTTCTGGCTAAAATAGTGGTTTTTGAATTGTTGACTCTCTTACTTTCGAATGCGGTGTTCACTACCGAATTATTGTTTCTTTCAGTAAGCCCATCATTGTTCAATGGCGATAACCCTAACCACTGTTTGTTTAAAGGAGGTAAAACAGTAATGTGTTCCTTCCTATTACGCCCGTTGATAGTTCTTGCCATATTTTTTTGTGACATTTGGACACTTGTTTGTGCTGGAGCGGTGGGAAGCTTAAAGTGGCGAAGGTAGTCGCTTTGCGCATAAAGAGTCCTTTTGCTAATCGAGAAAAGGCGATTCCCCTTTAGGATGTTTAGAGCTAGCTTTGATACCGCATCTGCTTTGCTATTCTGACAAGGTTTCTGGAAAAAAGGGTGTTGTTGTGAAGTGATTGTCAAATTCAATTACCAGAAGTACGAGTTGTCGTTGGTCTGGACACCAATTCCTTCAAACTTAACCCAAACGGAGGCCATGACGGATTCCTTGAGACCCTCCGCTATTAACTTGGTTTTTGAGGCGTCAAGAACCAGGCTGTTGTGGTTTGATCAGTTGGCAAAGAGTTGTATTTCTTCCAGTAACTCGGATCCCACAAATACGGAGTCCATCCTGTTGTCTGCACAGCCAGAATTGTAGAGTACTTCAATTCCTACGAACTCAAACATGTTTCCAACCAGGATATTATATGATAGAGGGCTCAAAATGGATACCTACCTTAACCTATACTCCCCAGCAACTATTAGATTTGACTGTTTGGGAAGGAGTCTCTTCTCGGGTACCTTGGTCAACGCTTCTTATAAATCAAATGGCAATACTCCGACGAATAGCACTCCTCCCTTGCTCTCACACAATCAGTTTGGAGTATAGTTAGAGCGATAGTGGTAAACTGTCCATACCTAACACCACACTTCTTGTAAGGTGAGGATTCAACTTTGTGAAGGTAGTTTTTGAGGTCCACCTTAACAATATTTTACAGAATCTTGGACATTGCAGGCAAAATGAAAAAACCGGACTTTCAAACGCAGGATCCTTGACTGGCTTCCCCTTGCCTTGGTATACCTGGTGAATTATGTATACAGGTCTTCAACCACGGAACGTTTCCGTATGCATGTGATTGTTTATTAAAAGTTCTATGGGTGATACTAAATATCTATAGTCAATTTGGTTACGCTGACTGGGATTCCGTCAATACCCGTGGCATAAGAGCTTATTGCACAAAAAGGGACAGAGTTTGATCGCCAAAAATGAACTTTTTGAAGTGTAACTTTTTGGTTTATAACGGATCAATAATGACAATTAAAGTCCTATCATTATAAGATGCTTAGGAACAAAAACTCAAACTATAATCAAAGGTAGTGTAATTGCTAAGGGGTGATGATTGTAAAAGACGGCAAAATAAGTACAGTTAAAGAGAGTTGTATCTCCTTGTTCTTTGACCTTTACGAGACTAAAATTATCAAAATATATTAATCAGATCGCATCATTGTTCGAATCTGTAGATCTTTTACTATACCTTCTTTGATTTTTATATTAAACGACCAGGCTTAAACAAGATAATGTGCCTTCATTTATTTTAGGTATACAGTAACTTCAAAATGAAATAATGAGTTAAATTTTTAATAAAATATAATTATGATAAATTATTAATATTTAAGTCTTTATAAGCACGAAAATAAAGACAATATTAGCTGTGTTTATGTATATATTATGTTTGCAACTGTTTTTGTCAACCAAAATTTGTCATTCTTAAAAATATTGAAACTTCCTTTGACTTTTAAGTTATGCATATAAATAATGTTCCATTCTATAGCTAATTACGATAAATATTAATTATTTTTTTAGACACTGTGCTTGCTTTATTTTTATCCTTTTTTTTTGTTTAAGTGAAGTTATGGCTTTGAAAAAACATAAAAGTTGGATTGTTAACATTTTGACAATGCTTAAGATAAGTAACAACTAAAAAACCTAATATATTTGAATGTTGAACTATACATTTAATGATAAGATGAAGCGACTAAACAACAAATCAAATATCTTCTCCCACAAATTCCATATCCAAAAGTTCCATTTAATACTTAAATAAACGCTCAGAAACTTTGAAAAATATTTATGTCTTCAGCAAAAACGTGGATAATATTCATATGACTTTAATTTAAAGTAATGTAGGGTTTAACGTCTTTTTAATGCCTAGTTAAGTTTATGCCATTCCTTGCTTAAATTCATTTTTTATACGAAAAAATGTCTTTATGAGACTTCTTCAACTTACAAATTTAATATTCTTTAATCCTTAAATTTCATTTATTTTTTCTCCGAAAAAAATAAAACTTTACATCGCCTCTACAACACACACACACACATATGTACACACAAAAGTACACGGATAAAGAATACACATCAGAGGAAAAATGAAGAAAAAAAATAGAGAGATTTGTAAAACTTTTCCTATGCCAAAAAAGTCATTAGTTTGAAGAACCCAATGGTTGATGGAGAATAAAAGAAGGAAAAAAACCTACTTACAAATATTTTTTTTATTAAAATAACTTTAATCTTTAATCAATCATATACCTAGAAAATTAGATGTCAAAATTGCTTACTCTTTTTTTCATAAGTTTGTGAAGATTTTTCCATTTATAACTTCGTTATTAGTTGGAATAATAATTATATATTGCCATAATAATAAATGTTTTTTTTGCAAAATATTTAATAATAATATCGATTGCAGGAGCTTTAAACAATCGATCACTAATGTTTTTGATGGGACTTGGTTATTAATTATATTAAGGATAAGATTTCACGATGCAAGGAAGCTATAAAATATTTCTTTATTCGTTGATTTTTTTAATGTACATTTGTATTGAGATTCGGTAGAAAATTGAGTTTTTTTGTTGTAGCTAATATCTGTATCATTTGGTGTCCAGGCGAAATTAAACGGAAAAAGCGGCCAAGGGAAAAATGACACTGGAAGAAATGACCCAAAATAGAAAAGGAAAATGATGACTCATGAAAAAATTGACCCCAAATATTTGAGTGGAATACAACAAAATATTGTAAGAAAACTTTTCATGTAAATTAAGCATATAATGACAAAAAAACACTTTGTAATTACTGATAACTTGTTGTTGTAGTCGACGAGGCTAATACTTATTTGGATCCTTTTTACATGTATCATCATTTTCCATTTCTATCTTGGGTCATTTATTCCTTTTGAATTTTTTCATTGACCATTTCTTTCTAGGCGTAATTTGCTCTGTCTTTTCTTTCTTAAGGTCGTTTAATATAAATGAAGAGTTCGTTACAAATGAAATTGTATATTGATTTTTTGGGTAAAACATGTTTTTATGGCACTACATATTTATTGCTTTACTGACAGTGAATATATAAAATCATACTTTTCGAACAGTATTGGACTTGATAAATATTCTTCACTTCGCTATAATTTCCCAATTTATAACGCATTCATACATGTATATAACAAAACTGTAGAAAAAGGCTGATAAAAAAAGTAATTTAAGTAATGAATGTATGTAGTCTCAAAATACATATAAAAAAAATTAGAAATCCATTTGTTATAATGCATGACGTTGCTCACAATGTACTTAGAATTCATGAATATAAATTCTAAAGCTTTTGTTTTCCTGGAAACTTCTATTTGATTCTTTTTTATTTAAAAAACACTTGTGTTTAAATAAGAATCACTCAAACGGTTTACATAAATGTATTAAAAGTTAAGTAGTCGTAGAGGTTAGACTTTTTAGTGATAAATGTAAGAAAAGTTTTCAGAATGTTTTAAAAACCAGGTTATATTGACATAAATGAATAAAAGAAGAAGGCGTCCATAGAACAATACGGTGTTTGAAGTTCCGTCTCTGTACTATCAACTCCTCCCTCGCCATTGATTAGGACGCCGTCGAGGATATCCGTGGATTTTACTATAAATTGTTGAAGACAGAGCGTAGTATTTTTATATTTTTCGAGACGACGCGATGGAGACCCAAGAGGACTTCACTTCCCTTTACTCTCGTGGCTAATATTCTATCTTATATGTATCTCCATAGATGGTGAGATTGAAATGAGCCAAACAGAAGGCGTCAATGATATAGTGTATGCCGAATAACTCTTGACAGAAGTAAAAAAATGGAGAGAGAAAGTCTCCTTGGCTCTTTCCTAGTTCTTGATATAATTTTATATACAAGGGCCTTCGTTCGCTATTTTAAAAAATCCCTTAGGAGTATAAACTGCTAAGCTTCTCTTAGGTAACGGAAACAGCAATTTAATACAGCAAACCTTTTGTCATATACCCTAAAGGTGAAGTATATTTCATTTAAAGTCTATACAAATAATGTACAATCAACAATAAATAATCTAAAACAATATACTCAGATACATATTAAAAACGTTTAAAAACACACCTACTTATATCCCTAAAATTAGAACTTTGTAAAAAATAATTGAGAAATTTGGTTCATCCATGAATAAATCTACGAACTGGCGCATGTTGATGAGAACCCTGATGAAATGTCAGACAAGTTACTCCTAACACCATCAAGGGCATCACAGCTGTTAACAAAGTGAATGAGAGACTCTCGTTCCCATCCACAAAGCCTACAAGAGTCCTCATCCCCAATCCCATTTCCTTGAGATGTTTTTTGATACAAATCTGGCCAGACACAAAACTTACAACATTCTGAATTGATTTTCTCGTGTGCGTGTGTATCTTCCATCCTTGTTTCAAATCAGGCAAGAAGAACTTTGTTTTGCGGCAACTTACAATGCCATTCTTTCAGCTATACGATCGAGTCTGTTTTCAATTTCTCTTATCACTGTTATTGGAGAGACCTCGACGCTAGAAGGAGATATCATACTACATCCATCTTAGCTAAGGCATCCACCAATCCCTTGCCAGTGTAGTCCATTTCATATATACATATAGTCCTCTTCGACCTACTCATTTCATTCAATATAGCATTTTGCTATTTGCTATTATTCTCCATTTTTAAGATCTTTTAAGTTTTTAAAAAGTCAGTCCTGTGAAGACAAGAGGCCGGGCAATCAAGAGCAAACAATTACTTATAACTGTAGGGGACCTGACAATAAATATTCGTTATTTTTATAGATGGTCGATATACAACTGCGGTATAAGATACCAAGTAATTAACTATTCAGATGACTCTTAGTATAATCCCAACCCTATGATTCCTTTGTTATTATAATAAAGCCTTGAAATGGTACCCTAGTCAGTGGTTTTAATAATTACAAGAACCCATAAATACACCAGGAGTCAATTTGGTCGAGATATGGGACGAATATACAATCTCAGCCCGTTTTGACCTAAGGGTGCCAATGATTATAAACGATATATATTTTAGTCATCGTACCTGCTCAATCAAAAAATAAACAACTTCTTAATAATTTTCATATTCTATTATCATATAAAAACATTATAATAACAATGATCTACGCCTTGGATTAGCAACAAAACTACTTTGCTATGAGATGGACATTAAATAAATCTAACCTTTTATATACTGTACACATTATTGTTGATGCTAAAAAAAAACTACAAAAAATAAATTTTAAATTAATGTATAGAGCTCCAAATGAAAACTTTAAAAAGGATTTTATATTTGATTATTCCATTGTATGATCTAATAGCTCTAAAACATGTATTTTATGTGTGCCTTGTATTTTGTCTTTATTGTTTGGTATTAATAATATCATTTTAAGATAAGTATGAGTTCAATATCTCTTTGTTTTAACTCTTGATTTATTTCTGTAAAGACATATCCAGGTCAGAAACTATAAAGCAAAAGAAATATAATAAACGGATAATTACCTCCGCCGAAGGAGGTATTGTTTTCACTGGCGTGGTTTGTTGGTTGGTTTGTTTGTCAGCAGGATAACTCAAAAAGTACGGAACGGATTCGAATGAAACTTTGTGGAGTTGTTGGAAATGCCAAAAGGAACAAGTGATTAAATTGTGGCATCTCTGAGGGAAAAATTAAGATGCAAAATGAGCTAAATACTAATAAATATTTCAAGTTAGCCTACTCTGCCAATAGATGTCACTGTGCTGTGAAATCAGGTGCCGGGAGCGTCTCTCTCGAATTTCTGTCGAGGGAAACCCCCCGCCCCTCTACGCCGCCCCAGTCGTGAAAAACCCGCCTTGGAAGGCTCATAAGGACCCCTTGACGGCGGAGGTTTGCACTCTCTGATGTGTATAATGCCTCTAGTTATATTACGTTTAGAAGAAGTTCGAGATTTTTTTGGTAGGAGTTACATAGCAATACCTAAATT
>CP045896.1:2532915-2567427 GCA_013387185.1 Caligus rogercresseyi
CCTTACTACGCTCTAAAAAAGCAGTCAATAGTAATTCCATAAATGTTTATACATATGGTTGTACGTATTGGTAATTCTGGGTGGTGATGGATATATTAAGGGAATTAAGTTAGGAAAGTTAGTGGCAAATAGTATTTCCATGGGTTATAATTCAAAACAGGATACCTTGGGGGAAAAATCAACGAAACATGTTAACTGTATATTTTTCTCAAGTCATTACATCACTGTGAAAAAGTATTGGGCATCACAGGCTTTGGTGGATGACCCTTATATTTACTTTCTCGAAAATCTTGTGGTTCATAATGTGAGAGACAAGGAGAAAAGCGGGGATGATTATCTAAGAGGAGGAATAGTATTTGGATTGCAGAAGAAAACTGGGCCCCAGACACAAAATAACAAAGTCGATTGTATTTGCAATTCTAAACTCGAAGGTGTATCGCAAACAACAGATTTGTAAGGAAAAACAATATCAAGAAAATTAGAAACAGCTGCATCGCGTTATCTTGCCCTTCCCTCAAAATCCCTTTATTTTTATAACTTTCTCTCTCTCTTTATATATATATATAATTATATATACACACACACATATATATATATATATATATATATATATATATATATATATATATATATATATATATATATATATATATATATATATATATATACAGGCTTGTGAGCGATCAGGAAAAAAATAGCGATCCGATCAATTTAATTGCGATCAACAAAAAAATTACCTATGTAATACTAATTCTAAGTAAAAATTTAAATGTACACATATACAGTCAAACCTTTATAAGTATTCATTTTTATATGACAATGGAATGATTGTTTCCCATAGCCTATGAGTTCCAAAATAACGACTTCTTCATAAGTCTCCTGTCTGTATATTTTAGGACAAAAATATCAGAATGATTGTTTCTCATAGCCTATGAGCTCCAACACTCTGGCTCCACAATTGACATATGTCTGCATATTTAAGACAGGAGATGCCAGAATAAATGTTTCCCATAGCCTATGAGCTCCAAAACAATGATTTCTAGATAGTCGTCTCTCTTTATATTTTAGGACAAAAAATAAATCAGGATAGCACACACTGGCTTTTTCCATTAGTATTAGTCTGTATTTTGTGTTTTCTGTGTTGTTGTAATGGATTTTGGTCAATGTGACAGCTAGTTAAGTTTAAGAAATGTAAGGTTTGCCTCAAAAATCTTTATTTCAAACATTTTTTCTTTATTAATTATTTTATACAAATTGATCAAATCGCTATTTTTTAGTGATTTTCTTACGATCAAAAGATATAAAGATCAGGACCTTTTGCGATACTCCGATCAGCGATCAAATATCGCTATATCGCTATTGATCGCCGATCAGAAAAAACTCCGATCAACAAGCCTGTATATATATATATAAAAGTAGTTTCCAAATTACAAATAACTTGTTTCAATTTTTATTAATCAATTAATCAAAAGGTTTATCTAATAACTTCAAAAAATGGCAGCCTTGAATCTAATTTCACTTCTAATTCTTCACAATATACAAATTCGTTTTGTAAGAGCATGAAATTCAGGCTCAAATTGTTTTAATAATTAACAACATTGGCCTCAATTACTTTTTCATTACAAATCCAATTGTATTTTCCTTATTAAATATCTTCCAATACGTGTGCATTTCAAGATGCAGCATATTGCATTAGGTGCATAATTACATATTGGAGAGAGGAAAAGTTTTAAACGAATGGGAATTAGTTTTTTCTCCGATTTAATTATAATAACGAAGGACGGGTGACCAATAAAAAATAATTATATATAATAATATTATGTATGAAACGGAAGGTTGAAAAGGGTATTTATAGTATTTGGTCCTAAAAATATATTACGTTCAAAATAAATAACTTTCAATCCCATATTTGATGGGAATAATAAGTTTTTATAGAATAAAAATACCATAGCCAAAATATTTTTTGTGTATATTTATTCTTCGATTTAAATATATGCATTATCTTTTCCGATCATTTCAAGGACTGTGGAAGAATATATAGTGACACTTTCCATGCCTCCATGTTAAAGAAATTCGTTTCTTTAAACGTTAAAGGTCTGGACAGTGAGAGGAGGGATACATAAAGGCCGCTGTGCTTTTTGGACTGCAAAGAAGAAAAGGTCGTCGTTCTAACAGCTCTAAAGCTAATGAATACGACTTCGGACCTACGAGTAATTTTGTGTTCTGCTATAGCCAGACATATAGCTTTTTCTCTGAAAATTAACTTTTTTCACAACGATTCGTGGATCATTCCTTCTGAGGAGGTCAAATATTCCACATCAAGTTCCCTATCTCATATATAGACTTTAAGTCGGGTTCTGAAGCCTTACAAATGATGTTTTATTTTAATAATTGTTTATCGTTTGTAAAAGTTTTTTCTTTGTTTTTTATAGTTATTTTTATTGTTTGATTTTGTTAAGTTTTTGTTATAATTGTTGTCGTTCTTCTCCGAAATAATTTCTTGGCCATATGGTTCGATAGAATTGCATCCGACAGGATATAAATAAGCCTTATAGCATTAAAACTAGTCTACAGAATCCAGGATTTTATCAATGAGGTATACCAATAAAGACCTTCCCCTCTCGGATTCGAACCTGCACCCCCAACATCGATAGTTGAACACGCCTTAATGCATACAGCTATCACGCTCCTTTTTATTTTATTGTTATAACAGCTTGTCATAAGATATTAATAGGTTTGAAATGTATAGATACATAAATTGAAAGTTTATTGAAAGAGTATAAAAGTTTTTCTTCTTGATTTATGCTGTTATAAACTTTAGCAAAATATTTTTTTGAACTATAATGTTAATTGATGTTTTTACGTCAATGTCTAGATTCTATATGGCTTTATGTTATCAATATTTTTAATGCATTTTATTATACAATGATGATGAAACGATAAATAGAATATATAATATATATAAATATTTAAATTATAATTAAAATTTAATAGTTTTGGCAGTTCAAAATATCATTGTTAGCCTTATTTATGTTTCTTTTAGCAAAGGTAGTATAAGATTTTTGATGATCTTCATCTATGAAAAGAAGGTATATCCATAACATTTTATTTTAATAGTTTTTCTATTTTTTTAGATAAAAAACTGGTTTTAAAAATAAAAATACTTCTTGTTTCTGTAAATGTATCAATAACTAAAAAAATATATAAATATATGGGAGAGATAACCCTATATTTCTGAGAGTCTTTTCGCACAGGATTCATATGAAAATGCAAATGGAAAAATATAATGCGTGAATGAATGAATTTTTGGCTGTATGATATTATTACTTCTAAAGACCACAACATAAAAACATTAAATTATATATTTGTAAATCTTGATAAAAGTTGTAACAAAAATTTATTTGTACGCCTTTAGCGTAAAAACTTTATAAAATCGCTGGCGGTGGTCCCTTGGGTTTCCGAAACACCAGGAATCTTCATTACATAATGAAGTAGGTATAATGCCAAGGTGGATATTAAGAAAAAATTGTTGATCTAGGGGACGCAGAGCCGTCATTTTTTCAGATAAAAAATCTTCGGACGCTTGAATAAGCCTATTAAATGGCTTGGTACTTTGGATTGTTTGAGTGTTGTTTTCAGTTGCATTTGTATTTGTAACGCTGTTTGCCCGTAATATTGTATTTTAAAAGGGTTATCGATTTGATCCTCTCTTTTTTGTATTTCATGAATTCGTAATTACATGTTCCAAAGTAGATAAAATATATACGATATTAGTTATTTAGAAGCGTAGAGATATACAAGAGATGGAAGAGCCAAGGGAAATTCCTATAGAAATGATACTGGGATGCAGGATTCCCCAAGGAGTACAACACTACTTCTGACTACTTTTGTAGGTATATTAAAAAGATGTAGAGGAGTGAGCTTACCCTTTCTCCCCCAAGATACCTACCACAATTCTTATTACCTTCAGTTTGAATTGGAGGGAAAATGTAATTCACTTGCTACTGGAGTTCCATAATGTACTAAGGACTCTTAAATGGTCTCAAGCATAATTTATTTAATAGTTGATTATGCTTGTAATACAGAGCTGTTCCTTTAATACTATATAGCAGACATGCTCATTGGACATATTATCACACCATAGAGATAGAAAAACATGGATTAACACAGACATATTTGATAATTGATCAACTGTCCATGGGGGCAAATAACTAACAAATCAATACACCTCAAAAAATATAATCTGTTGGACTGTCGTTTTGTGTGTAAGATGTAATAACTAGATGCACATAAGCCTGAATTTATAAAATGGAAAAACAATGTTGGGTTTTAATGGATGGAAGTCATCCCTATCCCATAATGTTATGGAATATATATTTTATTAAAGTCGGTGGAACATAGAAGAAAATAAATATATTTTTTAAATTCTAAGAACAATTATAACATCAAGTCTTAAGGAATAGAATAAATGAAAGGGGTAATACTCACTGACGTCATTTTCAGGGACTACTCTTATGAATACATATAATATAGGGTGATAACTAGTGTTGTGATGGTCCTTATATAGGACCGAAGACTGCAGTCCAGTCCTTTTTGTCGGTTCTTAAAAAGGAAAATGTTTATTTTCGGCATCATAACCTACGTCATGTTGTAAACATCTTAAAATAATATGAAAAGGAAAATTCCTTTATATGAGGAAAGTAACATCTTCAATGAAATGATGACATATGTAACATTTTCTACATATTTTATTAATAAGTATTAAATATTGATTATTATTACAACTATAAATCCTCCATGCTTGATGACAATACCTAAAAAATGGCCAATAACTTTTGAAACCAAAAGGTTGTGAATGACATATTTTTACAGAAGCATTTAATGAGGTATGACCGACGATCATATACTGAAAAACTTATATGGTGAGAAAAAATGTTTCTCAATTGTTTAATATAAATATTAATAAAACCTTTTATTGATATTGAATTAACGTAAATATAATAGAATATATATATATATATATATATATATATATATATATATATATATTATATATATATATATATAGAAATATTAAAAAAATCTTCTTTCTATGTTCTACATGTTCATTCATGTTATTTATTTTAACGCAACTGTCAAGAGTATTTTTTATTTATTTATAGTTGTCTGTATTTTAGTGTAGTTATTTTTTTACACTGTCTTATAATATTTGATAGCCAAATAAAAAAAATTATAACCGTAAAAAAAAAAAAAATCTTCTTTCAACATTTTATGGAAAATTAAAGGAGTGGCAAAAGACAATTTCAAGGACCAATAGGACGTGTCCTAAGACTGAGCTGGACCGAATAAATTGGGACCGACACTAAACTAGTGACGACACATTTATTGAAGGGTTTTCTTTTTTCTTTTCCAATACAACTGACTTCTTTTATAAAGTAGGGCAGCCATCTTCGTCATTGGCATTGAGTTATTGTTTTTTATGCCACTTTATTAACCATTACTTCGATAAAATTGTAAATTAACCAAATAAGGGGTTTCGTACATCGAAGTTTTTTTTTTTTTTTGTTAAAAATATTATTATGAAATTTATACATTATTGTTTCAAAACTAAATAAAACAATTGGAAAATATTTTGGTTCATAAGAACCCCAATATGTTAGTTATAATGTTTCTCATCAGACATTTCACCCTCCTTGTTCCCTCACATCTTGCCAGAACGGTTCTAGGGCAATCACCCCCGACAATCACCCCCTGACATTTACCCCCCGTTAGTATATTCCTATCTCTTAAAGTCCACTTTTGAAGTAACTATGTTTTCTAGTTATTAACAAAGATGACGTCACTGGTTAGTACGCAGTCCCAGTCCTTTAGAATTGGAATATGTATTAATTAATGTGCATAATTTGCAAATTTCGTGTCTTAGACCTTATATCTGGGCTACTTATGTACAACTAGACAATCATACAGTTTGTAACCTATCAACTAAAGATATCTTATTTATCTCATATAGGTCCTAAGCTATTTTCTAAGATTTCATCAAGGAACCACTTGTCCTAAATCGAAGAATATGATCAAAAACTCATCCACTCAATAGTTGACATATAATTTTATTCTCAATCTATTATACATTCATTTCTTCACACCCAAAAACGTGTTCCTGTGCTTTTTTTTAAGATATCCAAGTCCCCATTAGTCTTCGCAAGCAGCGGAAAAGGAGATCAAGAATGGTTCACCAGTGACGTCACCTTTGTTAATAGCTGGAAAACATAGTTAACTTCATAAGTGGACTTTAAGAGATAAGAAATATTACTAACGGGGGTAAATGTCCGGGGGGTGATTGGCACGGGGGGTGCTAGTCCAGGGGGTGATTGCTTAGTCCGGGGGTGATTGCTGGGGGTGCTATTCCTGATACGTGCCAGAACAATGTTCCAAAGTTTCTTTTTCCTCATTGCAGAAGAATCACATCCGATTAATTGGTGTTTTTTTCATGTCTACTTCCAAAAGTAGACAGTGTCCATTGTTACGCATACCAGTAGGATGAGTTATTGAGTTGTTCAATTCATGAGCCCCACCACCAGAGCTGCTGATTTCACCAGGAGGATGTAAGTTTGCGACTGCTTCATGGATATTTAAAAATAAGATCATTTGTTGGGTCTACGTTTTGTAAGATTACATTGGTTTATGGAAAATATTTTTACGTTTAGGAGTTTTTGTAATTAAAATGGCTTTACGAAATTGTTTTAAATTTTTCTTTATTCTTTTTAATATATCCCTGGAAAAGAAACTAGGGATGATAGAGAAAAGGAAAATCGCATCACCTTTCATTTTTAAGGTAAATTTTCAGTAAAAAAAAAAGTTTTGTACTTTACGTTTTTGTTTTTTATCTCAATCGGTTTATCCAGGAATATTATATATAAATGAATATTTTTTTAGGTTGATGGTTAAGGCATCATGTTCTTGAATCATACATAATATGTAAAAGAGGAGTGGTAAATCCATGCTATGCAAAGCCACATCTTGAACAAAATGAACACATTCTTTTTGGAGGGGGGGGGGGGGGCGAGGGGGGATTTTCATATTTTCTAATTATTGTTTTAATATGACCAACTAAGGATATTAGAGTATAATAACAAACACATGCTCATGATTCCATGAGTGAGCCACAATTGTATATAATACTTGTTTTATCATTTATTTAAAGATTAATTGAATTTGATTAGCAATAATCGATAATAACAATAAGCGCATTGAATTGAAAATATGCAAGTGGAGCAGATTTTTATTAAAAAATGCAAAAAAATAGTTATTGGAGATATCATATAATTAAATTAAAATAATATATATAACTTTTAATTCTTATATATATTATTAAAATATAATATGAAAAAATAAAAAATGAGGACGGTAACGTCTCAATAATTCATTTAGTCGATTAGAGTTTTTTGTTAGAATATTATTCATTTCTTATTGTACATCATGTGAAAAATTGAAAGAAATTGTACTTACGAGACTAATTATTTACTTAAAATTCCAATCAACAATGTAAAGCTAAGAACTGAATTTGAAATTAAATTATTTCCCTCTTATATTTTGTATTATTATTATTTTCAAGTAAATTTATTCCCAGTTCGGCCCATAATTATTTATTATTATTATATAACAATATATAAGTAAAAAATCCAAGTCCCTGGAAGTTATAAACAAGGTTTTGGAATTGGGAACATATTACAACATTACTTCTTGTTCTTCAATTCAATTTTACATTTATATATATATATAAATGCAAAAACATGTGTTTTTATAGACTTTATGTGAAAAATATTCAGTCATGCTAATAAAGAATGTAATTGTACTTGTTTTCAAAAAGTTTTAGATATATATTTCATATAATTTTGTGCATAGACTCGCAAAAGAATATATATATGTACTTAGGGTGAATGCATAAATTGTGTTCAAATAAGAGAAATGGTTCTCATGATTAATAAAATATAAAATTCCAAATTCACAAAAAATAACTGCTGGATCTAAATTCATACGGAGTGAGAATAGGGGTCTAATTTTGGACACAAACCAATATTGCAATCACTATAAGAGACAACAAATAATGATGAAATTAGATTTGCCTAATTTGGAATGCATTTGAATAATGGTAATAATATTCCATGAAAACTTTTACTTATAGGAGTAAAAAAGCAAAATTAACACCTGCATACCCCTCAATGTAACATGATTTAGGAACGATTTCACCGGTCCTTAAAAGAAACACTACAGCAAGATGATTGAATGATGGAATATCCTAGTTGGAGGCATTGCCATAGGTACTTTTGGCGTTGAGATCCTTGATCCAGAAAATAGTCCTTTTCCCTCTCCATTGCTCACTTGCGGTGCTTCGGTGGCACTCCCGAGAACATTAGTGATGGATGATCGTGAGGAATTCAATAGAATTAACTTTCTGAATATCTTCTTATGTCATGCTCCAACGCCGCTACAGCCCATGAAGAGTGGCTTTGCGGGGCTGAGAAATCGACTGCCCAAATCTGATTATGTGACCATAAAAAGATAACCCATTTGTCCCTCTCCTTCCCTTGCTTTGAGGGGCATTTAGGGTACTTGAAATTACAAAACATAAGAGGTGGTTGAGCAAGAAAGCAATTATAAATGAAAAATAGTGAAAATGAGAAAACACATTTTAAGTTTTTTTCTTCTATTGCCAAATATTTGAGAAGCATTTTAAGACCAGTTACGCACGTTTTACCCATGAATGACATTGATAAGTTAAAATGGTTTCTTTCTATTGGACTCATTTGTTATAGGGATAAATTCACATGGCTCTGATAGGATCCATCAAGGATGGTACTTTTTTCATAGCATAAGAGATTTATACCTTAGCAATTATCAATTAGATATATAAATTAGCAATTATCAACTAATCGAAATATTTAACTAATACAAACAAAGGAGAATTAAACAACTATATTATAGTGATGGGAACTCATCATTTTCACACAAATCCAAGTAAAATTGGATTCTTGCTGGGCCACTACATATGTATATCATAATCGTTTTTTGTAATGTATAGATCTTAACCCATTAAAGCTGAAGATTATTTTATCGCATATATCAATAAATTTTTGAGATATAAATTGATTTTTATCCTTTCTTCACATATCCGATAAAATTTGGAGAAAAAATACTGAAAAACCGGGTTTTTGACCGGCAGGATTTCTGCCACTCGGCTATAAAATCATGTTTTTGTTCTTTTTAAAGGCAACTTAAAAACAATTGTCAACATATATACAAGATAACTGTAAATAATTTCTTTAACTTAACATACATAAAAATATCAATATGTACTTCTATATTTCTTATTCTAAATTAATTTACTTATTTTGTATGGAAAGGTTCAGTACATTCGGAATGTAAAGGTACACCAAACATTTTAGTGATATAATCTGGAGGAAAACTGGTGAAGTTTTGAATTCGATCTACTCCCCTTTGACCTCCAATGTTGCCCTCTATTGTAGCGAACAGTCAATGTAGCAGGCCTGCTGGGCTGTACTCTAGGATCTGTTTTTCTTAAAAATACCAACTTTTTGAAATACCAATTTCTATAGTTATCTTATTTTCTCAAAATTATATGTCTTTTTTTCCTTTTGATATATTCTCCTTGGACAAACGGCTTGGGAATTTACACTCCATGCAAATTGGCCACCACATTTTTTTGGAACGAATTCTCACTATATAATAGGATACATTCTGGTCAAAAAGGTCAACGAGCATATTGTAAATACTAATACAATGGGACATTTCGACATTTTGTGTTTTCCTTTGACTTATTCCACTGATAGCTGTTAGAAATGGATTTTAATTTGTATTTGAAGCTACTGTGACATGCTTGTTATTTTTCCACTACACAAGTGAAATATTTTTTCCATGTAGCCTCGTTCCTTTTTCATCTTGGTCATTCTTAGCATCAATGAGCTACACTTCCTACCACATTGCAATTTGTGTATTAATTTTTTTGCCAATATTTCAAATCGAAGATAAAGAATTTCTCATGAGTGCACTTTAAAATAATAAAAAAACGAGAATACATACTTTATTCGATTATGTTATGATTTATAAGGAACTGATCAAAAACTATAAGTTATGTCATAAAATTTAATTTCATGTATTTATAGACGAGTGGCAGGATATCTGCCACTAAAGTTTGTTGCACCACAATAAAAAAAAAAAATAAAAGTTAACAAATATTAATGTCATGTTATTTTTATAAAAATTAAGAATCCGATTAGCTAAATTCTTGAACAATTTTGATCTGAACTATACTAATACATGGCCATATTTATGAGACATAGCAATTCCAAACAATTCTTACTATACTAGCTTGTGTTCAAAACTGAATTGACGAAACAATATTATATATATGGCAATGAACATTATTTCTTAGTTAACCTAAATGTATTAAGAACAAGTTAAAACTTAAACAAAGGAAAAATATTAGATGGAACTTTTTCTACGTCATTTTAAATTGAAAGCAGGAAAACCTGCCACTCATCTTTAATGGGTTAAAATATAAGTCAGTCTTAAAACAACAATCAAAGAATCTACTCATATTTTAAGTTGTTACCTCAGCCGAAGGAGGTATTGTTTCACTGGCGTTGGTTTGTTTGTTTTTTGTCAGCAGGATAACTCAAAAAGTGCGGAACGGATTCGGATGAAACTTTGTGGAGTTGTTGGAAATGTCAAAAGGAACAAGTGATTAAATTTTGGCATCTCTGAGTGCTTCTTTAAGATGCAAAATGAGCTAAATACTAATAAATATTTCAAGTTAGCCTACTCTGCCAACAGATGTCGCTGTGCTGTGCTCTCAAAGAGGAGAGCACAGCACAGCAACATCTATTGGCAAATGAAAAAAGACCATGTGATTTATTTGGCTCGGGATCGGCGGAGGTTTACTCTCTCTGAGTCCTGTAGTTACCTCCGCCGAAGGAGGTATGTTTTCACTGGCGTTTGTTGGTTTGTTTATTGTTTGTCAGCAGGATAACTCAAAAAGTACTAACGGATTCGAATGAAACTTTGTGGAGTTGTTGGAAATGCCAAAAAGGAACAAGTGATTAAATTTTAGCATCTCTAAGTGCTTTTTAATATGCAAAATGAGCAAAATACTAAATGAAATGGGGGTCTCTATTCAGGGAGTAGGAAAAACAAACGCTAAAAAAATATTCATTGACGTATTATTGTTCATATATCAGCTCAGTACTATGTTAACCCAGTGACGTAGCTTAAACTTCTTCCTTTCCCGTCTCTGAGTGCTTTTTAATATGCAAAATGAGCTAACAGAGAGGAAACAATGATTAGAGATAGAAAATCGGGCGTGTGAAAGGGAAATGTTTGAATGGGAATGTTGTGGGGATCGGCGGAGGTACACACTCTCTGAGTTTATATATGCCTCTATTACCTCCGCCGAAGGAGGTATTGTTTTCACTGGGAGTTTGTTGGTTTGTTTATTTGTTTGTCAGCAAGATAACTCAAAAAGTACGGAACGGATTCAAATGAAACTTTGTGGAGTTGTTGGAAATGCCAAAAGAACAAGTGATTAAATTTTGGCATCTCTAAGTGCTTTTTAATATACAAAATGAGCAAAATACTACTACTAATAATAATGAAATGGGGTCTCTATTCAGGGAGTAGGAAAGAACAAACGCTTAAAAATATCCATTGACGTAATATTGTTCATTTATCAGCTAAGGACTACGTCACTGGGTGCTTAAACTTCTTTCTCTTCCCGTCTTCCTCTTAATATAATATTAAATAAAATATAACGCTAATATTAAGAGCATGATGGAGAAAAGAAAGGAGTTTAAACATCCGGTGACGTATTTCTGAATTGACTAATAAATAGTATGACGTCAATGGATATTTTTAGGATGGCTCTCTCCTCACTCATTATTCACCAAACACACCTACTTATGTAGACATATATGATTGGATTGTAATTCTGTTAAGTGATTCATTAGGTGGGGATCGGCGGAGGTTTGCACTCTCTGAGTGTATATATTTACCTCCGCCGAAGGAGGTATTGTTTTCAATGGCGTTTGTTGGTTTGTTTATTTGTTTGTCAGCAGGATAACTCAAAAAGTACTGAACGGATTCGAATGAAACTTTGTGGAGTTGTTGGAAATACCAAAGGAACAAGTGATTAATTTTGGCATCTCTAAGTGCTTTTTTAATATGCAAAATGAGCAAAATGCTAAATGAAATGGGGTCTCTATTCAGGGAGTAGGAAAGAAACAAACGCTAAAAAAAATATTCATTGACGTATTATTGTTCATATATCAGCTCAGGACTATGTAACCCAGTGACGTAGCTTAAACTTCTTCCTCTTCCCGTCTCTGAGTGCTTTTAATATGCAATATGAGCTAAAAGAGAGGAAACAATGATTAGAGATAGAAAATCGGGCGTGTGAAAGGGAGAATGTTTGAATGGGAATGTTGTGGGGATCGGCGGAGGTACACACTCTCTGAGTGTATATATGCCTCTAGTTTTCACTGGCGTTTGTTGGTTTGTTTATTTGTTTGTCAGCAGGATAACTCAAAAAGTACTACACGGATTCAAATGAAACTTTGTGGAGTTGTTGGAAATGCCAAAAGGAACAAGTGATTAAATTTGGCATCTCTAAGTGCTTTTTTAATATGCAAAATGAGCAAAATACTAAATGAAATGGGGTCTCTATTCAGGGAGTAGGAAAGAACAAACGCTAAAAAAATATTCAATGACGTATTATTGTTCATATATCAGCTCAGGACTATGTTAACCCAGTGACGTAGCTTAAACTTCTTCCTCTTCCCGTCTCTGAGTGTTTTTTTTAATATGCAAAATGAGCTAACAGAGAGGAAACAATGATTAGAGTAGAAAATCGGGCGTGTGAAAGGGAGAATGTTTAAATGGGAATGTTGTGGGGATGGCGGAGGTACACACTCTCTGAGTGTATATATGCCTTATTACTATTAGATTCAACATTAATTTACTTATTCGAGAAACAAGTTGTAAAATCCGAAATCAATAAATCTTTATTGTTGTTTTTTTCTATGAAAAAAGGTTATAATAATAACTTTTTATGTTTTCGTGAAATGTTGTACAATACTTCGTAAATATAAGAATTATATTTTTTATTTTTGGCAAATGAAGCACTAACTACGTAACATTTTTTGTATACTTATGTTGTCATGGTAAAGACTTCAATTAATGTTGATCCACATAATCAAGTAGATATTTATTGTAGATAATACCTTTATTGATTTTCAAGATATCATTACCGAAACCAGTATTTAAAGTATTCATGGTTTCTAGACCTGGGAATATAATTAATGAATCTATTCGTATATTACAACCATTTGATATTATACATAGATATTTTGTGTTTATTTTATAGGAAGTAAGATAATTTAAATACGATCAGTTATTTTTTTTAGCCTGTTCTCCTGTTTGAAATAGCATTCTAGGAAAAACATATTTATTGTTCTTTTTTACCTTACCATTTAGTCAATTTTATGTTTATTCGTAAACCATCGGCTTGTAAAATAGAAATAATGATAATAAGGCATTTAAAATATAACAATATTTGGTGTAAAAATATTAAATTTATTTACAAAATGACATTTCACAATATTGTATTTGAAAATGTAGATTCCAATATTAACTTTTATTCTGATAGCCTTACGCCAAGACATACGTTGGAAATATTACCAATTTTGGAACCTACAAGACTTAAGCGAATGCATGAAATTTTTATAGCTTCTTTATTACTCTCTAAGGATTATTTTTGAGTTCCTATGTTACTGTTTAGGGTTTTCTTTTATAAGTAAAACACGTTTGAATGGAAGATTATATATATTTATAATATATATATATATATATATTGAATTTTATAGCCTATGCCTTAATTATTTAATATTTTTTGTTAAATTTATATATTTTTATACATATATATATACCAATTACATCTCTTACTTTTCACGACCTCCAAAATAAACTTTGTCTTCATTTCGCCATGGGCAATTTAAATACCTTCTTCTGAAAGCGTGCTGCTATTATCGTTCTCTGGGTCCTTGGCACCTTAGAGTAAATGTATCTTCTTCGTGAGAAGAAGAGGAGGTAAGAAAGACTTACCAAAAAACGTTTTAAGACCCTAGAGTCTATGAGATTACTTCATAAAGATAAATGAGTCGTTGAGGATTATTTCCTAAAAATAAATAAGTTTTTGCTCAGAATCATGGAAGGAAAGAAGTTCACTTCTCAATTCCAAATCTTAACCGGATTTTTTAATTACCCTTGTAAAGATTGTGGGAAAATATTTAACACTACAATCCATATATTTGTATACTGTGCATCTGCTTCAATTTTAACTGAGCTTTTAAAAATTTGAAAATGACCTATTAAAAGATGCAAAGGAAGTAGTCCTTTATGGATTTTCTAAGAAAGAAAGAAAAACAATTATAAATCTTAATCACTTTACATTTTTAAGTGTCGAAGCATTGATTAGTTCGAGGTGAACGTCTATTGAGCTTTTACTTCAAGAAGATCTTTTAATATCGGCTTCGGCGATTTTTGACCTCAAAATTCTTGATCTAAGGGGATCTTCAGAGACCTACGCACTTGACTTGGTGAACTTCAGATGGATGTATTCCTACAAATATTTTAGTCATCTAAAGAAAATCTGTAGCAATAAGTTCGCTTTCATAACTAAAAGTTTTAAATTATCATATTTTTTATGCTTTTTCATTTATAGCATGTTAAATGTATTCGCTATATACATTGTAAAACAATTTTAACTCTTTGAGATGTTCTTATTGTAGGTTTTTTGGCAGATATTTTAATTTTAAACCATAATGTGTATAAATGTATTTTTATACACAATTCTACAGGGTTTTTTACTTGTAATCAAAACAGTTTTGATTACTTGAAACATTTAGGAATATGACATTATTGCTGTTGTTATAACTTAGAAAGTAAGTTTCAAATTTAAAGAAGAATCATGGTCATCAAGTGGGGAAAAAATATATTTAGCAATTACATATTTTATAATTTTTATTATCAAGAAATACTTCCCATTCAGACCAGATTTTTTACATATAGATTTTTTTTCATCAGAAAGGTCTTTATTCTATTTAGAATATAGGAGGGGTGCTAAGGCGTGTTCAACTCTCAATGTTGGGGGCGCAGGTTCGAATCCCGAGAGGGGATGGTCATTTTTGGTCTACCTCATTGATAAGATCCTAGGTTCGATAGACTAATTATAATGCTATAATGCTTATTTATATCCAGTCGGATGCAATTCTATCGAACCATATAGGCAAAAAAACCAAAAAAACCTCAAACTCATCAAATCGACAATAAGACGACATCAACGTTTTATTTTGAATAAGAAATAAAATTCCATATAGTATAAATGATGAAACCATAAAAACATAATCAATTTTCATTTATAGCTTATTGTACTTTTTAAACTGATTAATGATTATTCTGAGCGGTTTCGCATACTGTGGGGACAAGGATGGAAAATACTTCACGACTTCGGCTGCGTGGTTCCAGAGCAAACTGTGCGGTTTTGGGATTCTCAGATAAAAAGCCGCGTATCGAGCGGCGGTGGATATTATTATTCCTCTTAGTTCATTGTCCTCGATCAGTTTCCCCTCTGTAATCTGCCTAGCTATGTACGCCTTGCAATTGCTCAAAGATAAACTAATTGCTTTTCCCTCTTCTTTATAGCCTTGTCCTTTGGTCAGGAAGCCAAAAAGAATAGTCGCTTCTACATATCCGTCTTCATAATCGGAAATAAAGCGATAATTCAAATGAATGAAATGACCCTTTTGATAATTGCCAATGATGGGCAATCACAGAAAGTGTGTCTGATGTTCACATACATTCTTCCACAGTCCTTATAATGTTGAAAGAAACTAATTAAGATGGCAGAGATTTGTAGTTGTGCGATGAACTTTTTCCCATCATTTATGCCCATCAATGACCGCATTATTATTTTCGGCCATTCCTTAAGCAATTTAAAATTGTGTAAGTTATTTTTAACAATCTCCACCGCGTCTCCCGATTTAGGTTCATTGTTGAAAAATTTAAAATACCAGGGAGCCAAAGGGGAAAATAAAACCTTCCTGCTTGAAAAATAGTTGTTTGGTCCAGGTCTCAGCATCTTAAAATGTTTTTTTTCCAGGGCAATTTTTTCTAATTTTTCTGTTTGATATTTTTCTTTTTAATTTAGATATTTTTTCATACATTGTTGCTTCCGGACATCCAGGTAAATTTTGTTTCTACCCTCGTACTTAAAAACTAGGTTGCAAATAGATTGGCCGTTATTTTTTTTTCAATAAGAAACTTTATTGATTTAGAGAAATTACATATATAAATAAACATTCTAGTTTAAAATTAGATCTCTAAACAAAAGTTAAAAGGCAAAAAAACATAACACTGAATAATATAAAACATAAATTAAAATAAAAAGTACATATTCTTGACAAATACAACAAACACATCAAATTAAAATACATTAAACACAAAAATTAGTCAAAACATTATAAATTGACAACATAACATTATAAATATAAAACGCATGACAATAATATAATTTGGGAGTTATTTACTACCCAGACCAAAGATAATTCAGGATAATTCCCAAGACCCATTCTTAAAATAAAAAGAGGACTAGGATAAAATATTTTTAAATTTTTGATGACATTTTATTGTATGTTTAAAAAATTATGTGTTCGACGGCACAAGAAGGATAAAAACGAACTAAATTACCAGTAAAATTCCAAGCGTCATTATTTGAGTTTGGAATTTTAATTGTAAGAGCCGAGTAACGTGCAGTGGTTGATATCAAGATGGCTCGCAAATCATCCTTGCAAACGAAGTTATCACTTGCTAGCCTATTTGCGATATAGCTTCTACAGCTCAAAAGTGAAATTTCTAAAGCACGAGTTTTTGAAGAACTACTGGGATTGGAATTCAACCCAAAGAGAAGGATACCAGGAATAATATTCTTAGTGACCCCTGTAATATTTAAAGATATAAACTCCTTCAAGATACTCAGAGCAGGACAGTTTGCAAAAGCATGAGCAATTTTATTGAACAAAAGTCCACAGTCTTTGCAACGAGCATTAAAGAAATAGTGCCAGAGGATACTTGAAACTGTGTAGTGAATCTTTTTCCATCGTGTATCTTTGAAACAGAGCAATTATTCTAGGTTTCCAAGTTGTTGGGAGATGTAATTCTTGTAGAAACTGATCACAAATTTTTTCGGCTTCTTCTTTGGAATTTGATGCATAAGGCATCCTTAAATGCCAAGGGATCGGAACTTGATGTCTTAATGCAGCCTTCTTTTTAAAAAGAAAAATTTCCACAGTAAAACATTGATTCTGGTTTAAATCATAAAACGATAAAATTTGTTGAGATAGAGCCATCCATTCCAACTCTTTTGGTTCCAAAAGATTTTGGAAGTAAAACTTTTTTTGACAATTTTGACGAATTATATCAATTGTAGACGTCGAAGAAAACAAAGGTTTGCGTTTCCAACTTAATCTTTGGAGGGGTGCTAAAAAGGGGATACGGCCTCCAGTTTTTCATTAATAAAATCCGTTCCAACCATTAGCCATAGAAATGCCAGAATTGATGTAAAAACAGACCGCCATTCAGTCTGTGGATGAATTGATAGGTCGATAACAACTTTCTGATAAATTTTAGGTATGATTTTTGTGAGTAAACTTAGTCCTCCACCTATGTGAGATCGTGGTCTCTTAAGGGCACTTAGATAACTCCTATGAAAAGGTGACCAAGCCAAATGTCTTCTTCTACTATTGCGCGCTCAGCAAGCCACGGAATAGACGATGATTTGTATATAACAGCTGGCACGATCAAGTAGTTGTAGAGGTCAATTTTGTTTCTACCTTCGTACTTAAAAACTAGGTTGCAAATAGATTGGCTGTTAAAATTTAGCATTTTTTGCATTATGCATTATATACCTACAAACTGCGTTTTTTAGTCAATGATTTAAAAGCTTTCAATTATAATGCAATAATTAAGAATTCTTTTTTCGATACACATAATACAAATATTTTTATGAAAGAAAAATGATAAAGATAATAGAAATAAGTAATATTCAACAAATACATTACAAAAAAATATGAAGTGAATACATGTAAGGAATGCATGCTAAAAAAACTTTCAACGCAAAAGTTTTGATTAAATGATTTTCCTAGCCATATAAGTATATACACCAAAATAGATGAGTTAGAGAAAACTTTAATGGAAAAATAAATACATCTTTGTCTTTGTGCTCCTCTGTGGATGGGAATAGGATTCATTTTGTATGCACCATTGGTAAAAACTATGGACTGCAAAGTTAAGAAGTAAGTTTGAGTTTCTATTAAATAGGTACATTTCTCAGGATTCATTTATAATAAATCGTTTGAATGTTACAAAAATATATAATGGTTTGATCGATTTTTTTAAATGTATAAAGATGTTTTATTTGCAATTATGTTATATATTAATGTTAGGGCACGCCAAGACTTAATCAATCTAAATTTTTCCAAGTTTCATTTTATTGATGATATAATGTATAGCACAAAATAGAAATATTTTTATAACCGTTTTCATTTTTTTAATTTACAGCTTTACAAAACATGCATGTAATTTTTATGAATTGTCGACATTTAATGTTGATCAATTGAAAAGTTTTAATTTTGAAAGTGAAGAAACCATTTTATTTACAAAATTCAATATCTTTGACATTTTCTTAAATATATATAATCAACAGAAAATACACCAAAAGTAACTTAAAGAACATATTTACCATCCAGAATAAGTCTACAAGCCATTTATTCTTCGTTGTATTGCACTCAATCAAATATATCAAAAAACACTTAACTCAGACAATATGTGAATAGCAACGTTGTGTCATCAAAGGTTATTATTTGTTGACAGATAAAATGGTGCAATATTGGGAGATGTTGTTTGCACATAATAAGAATTCTTGTTATTCTTCTTCTTCTTGTCATTCTTAATGCAATTTCACGATTAATTTTTGATTCACAAACAAATTGAATGCATTTATCTATTTTTCAATTCAATCAGGATAAATTATAGGTGCAGTCAAGTAGTCAATATCAAGAGTGACATTTCATTCAATAGATAAAGGTTGTTATCTGCTTACAAAAGATAAGTAAAATTGTATGGATTTCGAGTTACTATTATAGTGAGATTGTCCAAGCTATGGAATCAAATTTGTTTTGAAGACATAAAAAATGGAAATGAGCGAAATGGAAAAGCAGAAATATCTAGAAAGTTGTTCAATTCTCAGTGTTTTGTGTGCAGATTCGTCCCCCAATACAAGACAATCGAACGGTTACAGACCAATATATTTTTTATTAACTTCATATATATTTTATTAAATATTTACTTAAACAATTCATAAAGCCACTACTACGAATATAAAACTAACTTTATTTATTGATCACCTTTAGCACCGTTCAATTGTAAAAACATTGAATTAGTTATGCCATCCTTTTGACCAATAGAAAATTACAGTAATTACTATGATGGTCCAATAAAAAATTGAAGAAGATTTTTTGTTTATTGGTTCGAGATTTATGTTCCAGAAAAAGAGTTGAGTTATATATATATATATATATATATACATACAAAAAAACATATATTATATATAAAGAGAGAGAGAGAGATGATCAAATTGTCTTCTGTTATATTCTTCTTAATATTTGCAGAACTAAACATTAAGATATGATATATAAAGACAGACATAAAAAAGAATCATAAAGAAAATCAATACGAATACTAAAAAGATTCATTATTGATTTTTAAATATCGCAATCCTTAGTGCAAAAAACCTATTTTTTTTAGTATTCGTTGGAGCATATAGAAGTATTGAATAATTAACTGTATAAATATGATCATTTCTAATTTCTTAATTTTCAATCAAAGCATGTTTTTAATGAATTATTTATTTTTAACGCCATAAAATATCCATTTTCATGCCTATTATTTCCTGATCATAAATTGCTTTGGATCTAAATAATAAACATTATATAGGTTCTATGCTTGTAAACTTACAGCCCTTTTCAAGATAGCTTATTACGTCGAGTATGTAACTACTTTTTGTCCTCAGAGATTATTTATCTAAGCAATATTGAGTTAAAATGATGAAATTAAAATATCCAAACCAGACAAGCTTGTTGTGATTGTTTTTATATAATTTATTTAAATTCTCAAGAATACAATGATTTATTAGTAAATCGACTAAAACACAGATATTTAATCAATATGGATATATAACTAATGGGGACATAAGTAGGCTTCTTTATACACAAATATACATATCAACTGGAATTTATACAAACTGACATAGGGTTATTTTTCTTACTGGCATTAAAATTAACATAATAAATACAGGAGATGATGAACACAACGATAAGATAGGGAAACTGGTAAAAAAGATATCTAAAAAATAAAAATCAATTGATTAAATAATTATTAAGATCCCCAGTTACTGGGGTATGATCCCGGCGCTCAAATTGTTTTCTTGAGGTGGAGGTTTTACTTTTTATTGGTTGTCTTTTTATTTGTTGATGTGATTGTTTGTTAAAATAATTATAACAAGAGGACTGCGATAATGGAGACACAATTCACAAGAGGGACTTCAATCGAAACTTTGATACCTCACCGACCAATATATGTACTATTTCCCTGCAGCGTGAAAGGCCTGCTTTCTCGGACCCAACTGAGTTTAACCAAATCTGAAGTACTCAAAGTACTTTATGCAAGCATAAAGTTTGAATATATAATCTTAGGGCTCCAGGTACAAAGTTTAGACAAAAAAGATGTAGCTTGGTATTACAAAAATCGAAATAACTAAAGATGATGTGATTCTATTTTAACATTATTATTTTTAATAAACCCATATTGGAACATGTAATATCAAAATGATGACTTCTATTTATTTGTTTGACGCGTGAATATTTGAACCTTATAAAGCTAGATCCTTAATTATGAGTGATGAATTATTGACAACCATGATTTAGTCGATAATAAGATTACGTATATATTGATCCAGCCTTCAAAAACACCCAAATAAAGGTAAAAATATTGAGAAAAAACTTAAGTACTAATTTAAAAATATATTTTATGATTTTCCCATTTTAAAATGATTATATCGCCCAAGTGAAGCATCTCACGAACCATAAGCTCTCGCGAGGTTGGTGCAGAGGTTTCCTTACCACATAAAACCGTCACAAGGATTGTCCAGGTAGATATTGAACACAATAATATCTGTAGTTGCCTCGTCTCTCACAAACTCTCAGCAACCAACAAGAGGCAGCGAGTAAAGTGCTGTCAGAACCGCTTGAAGACGTTCTGGGATCCTGAAAAGAACCCTGGGATATCATTTTGTTTGTCAAGGACAAATACGAGTTCTACTGAGACCGAAGGGAGTCTCAGTTAAGGCATTATTTCACGGAATCATAGGCGATTATAATAAGTACCTAAAGACGACCTGGAAGCGCTTTACCACCACATCAGCAAAACATTCACTTAAGGGATTGACTCAGATCTGAGTCTGTGTGGCAAGGTTCCTCCTTCGGAAGTGAAGCATCGGCTTTTGAATGACGAAGGAAGCTACTGCGCAGTTCGAGATTAATTGGGTGAGGGAAGACTCAATAAGCCATGAGGTATATATTGTAATTTAGAAGTATTTATGTTTGATGTGATTCCTACTTTTTCATGGTCAGGCTCATTCCTTATCGTATCCTCTGATATGACTTTTAATAAAGCTATTTTAAGCTCGACAGTTGTATTTGTTTCATATTAGAACCCTGACTCTACTAAATACAAATTCTACTAAACGCCAGGCTTTATAAAATACGAGAGATATGACTTACTTGTCAAAGTTTATAATTTTCCCTCACACGGGATTGTATTTATATTATTCCGTAAAATGATAACTTACAGACGATGTAGTAAAATCAATAATGACCTTCGCCTTTTTAGCACAAAAAAGTATCAGCAATTAAAAAATTCTATAAAAATAAATGTTTTTTAATCCTTCATATTTAGTTTGTCTATGAAAAAAAATATTGGAAGATTTAGCCTAGATTGGGAATCTAGGCAGGGAAAAATATTTTTAAGAGTAATTTCTTTATCGTATGGGTACATATCCCAAATATGTGCCTCTAAAAACTCCTCTTAGTTAGAAAAAATATAATTTTTTCTAACCAGTTCGTTTATTATTGAAATAAATAAAAATGAGACATTTATATAAAACCCAAAGCAAATGTGTTATAAAAACATAAATAAACATTATATTTTAAATTTTTTGCTCTGGGGAGGAACACTAACAATAAAATATTATATAAATATAAAATCAAATAAATCGTCTTATAAATCATTTTACAATCAATTACACAACCATTAAATATTTTAAAACTCTGACAAAAATGTTAAAAATAAACATAGAAATATTCAGAAACCTATATATTACTATAACTTCTTGAAATAATATTTATCAGTTTTTTATGTTGAAGGGAGAGACTTGGAAATACTTAATGATTCTTCCGGCAGACGTCCACGTTGCACCTTCTTCCAGCGAGGGGATTTTCAAAGATAAAGCTGCATATCTTGCTGCTACCAACAAAAATATGTTCCTCAGCTCGAAGGAATGCAGGGGTTTGTTGAAGGACAGGTTTTGACATATCAGGGCCTTTGAGTTTAAAATACTAAAGGTAAGCGCCTTAGACTCCGGTAATTTGTTGTTCTTTCCGAGGCCGAAGAGAACAATGATTTTCCAAGCATTTGAAGATTCACAATGGAGATTAGGTGAGTTTAGGAGAATAAAATCTTTGAGAACTTTCACCACAGGACACTCCACAAATATATGGAGTGTCGAGTTGAATATACACCCACAATCTTTACATGGTTCTGTAAAAAAAAAATTATATTCAAATGTGTACTTGCACTTCATAATGACTTATTTAAATGCATTTGTAAGGATGTGAATACGCTTTATAGTTTAATAGTTACTCTATCAAATCTAGGATATTTTTAATGAAGTTGACCAGACTTTCACCTAGCTAACACGCTCTTTGAATTGAATAGAGAACCATATTCATTCTTTTATAATAAATAATATCTTCGCGTACACCAAAACGTTATAATATATACATCACTGCAAAAAAAACCATTGATACGATTATTATTATTTGCTTTGAGAGCTATGTTATGACACATTCCCAAAGGTAAAATGAGATACTGTCATGATTATTTTATGATATGTCAAATAATAATAATAGTAATATTTAATATAAAATGACAAACATCAACGTCAAAAGCAATACAAAAGGAAAAAAGAGTGCTGACTCCAAATGTGCAAAGGGAAGATGGATCCGCTTCTTACATCTAAGAATGATTGTATAAATGTTACATCAAAGAAGTGCCTTTGAAATAATGTATACTGTATATGTTAGAATATTGCTCATATATAAATATCGTAGAGTCTTGTTTGACAGGGATTACTTTTTTTACCAGGAAGTTTATTTTATGAAGATCAATTCTGTGTCTATACACTCCAAAATAACTATTCCCATCTGAAACGCGTCAGTATTTCAAATATTTTAACTCCACTTTTGAAGGCCTTGTACCAAATATCCATTTTGATCTTCGTTTGACCTTTTTTGACGACACTTTTAGTTGATAACAGTTTAGAAGCCATGTGGAGCCAATTTATTTATTATTATTTAGTAGGCTAAAGAATCGATACAGACCTCTGCAGTCAAACAAGACATGAAGCTACTCGGCACAAATATGGAGAATTTGTCATTTTCTCCGACATTTTATTCCTCATATGATGTACGATATATCGGATGGCCGATATTAATTTTTAGAATATATTGGTAAAAGCAAGGTTTGGAGTCGATAATTGCCAATATTATATACATTTTTTTTTACTCCTTATTTAAAATATACTTTATTTTTAACATATATTTAATTAACGTCTTAAAGGGCTTTTTATGGAATAAGATAAGTCCTAATTATTGGAGAGGATTTAGCGTATAGCTTTTTTAAGATCCTAATTTTTTAGAAGGTATATCACTCTCTAAGAATCGATTTACATGATATTATTTTGGTCTAAGAGGGCAATTAGAAATTTGTCTGTGGTAAAAGCTTGTCTTCTGTAAAGCTGTAAAGGTGAGCTGCTAATAGCGATACTTGTCTTTTTATATGCTTTTATGAGCAATAACAAAGTCCAACTTCAAAAAGTATTGACGAACTTCAAATTGTCCCTGACATAGGAAATAAAAATATTTGAAAATCGTGTAAATACATACAATTTTAAAACCACCCATTTTTCTCTATTCAGATTCCATCAGATTGTGATCTTTATCTTCATCTCCTCTTAATAAAACAAATTTTAAGCCTAAACATGATTACTGTAAATCACTCTAAATTAAATTATCATTTTGTCAATGCGTAATACATTTTTACCGCTAATGTGTAGGAAATGTTCCAAAATTGGAATTTCACTTATAGAAAAATTTGGGGAAGATGTTACACTTTTAGTATTATCTTCATTATTTCGAGGCATTTCTCATAAAACAACTAGAAGAAACATATTATTTATTCTTTTGCTTTTTAATTCCAACAAAAAGAAAGGACTTTTTGCATTATAGATGAAAAAATATAATGTTCATTGAAATATTATATTTGATTTGAAATGTATTTTTGTCTTAGAACAAAAATAATAAGAAAAACAAATGTTTTTAATACTTTTTTGGTTTTTTTGTAAGCTAATTCTGCATATTTTTTATTTCCAAAACTTGAGGTAACAATACACAAAACTGTTATGAGTTCAAGAATGAGGCAAATAACTGCAAAAAACATCATCAAGCTACTCGAGTTATTCTAAATTTTAACATACACTATTTTAGGATGTCAGAATGACGCTAAAAGCCTTTCTATGCTCAAAACATGGTATAGACCAAAATATCAGTTGTAAATTAAATTTACAAGTACCTGAACATATGATTTTCCATTGATTATGCTATGGTAATAAATTACATATGCTTAATAAACAAACAAAAAGCTTAACACTAAATGTAGCTTGAAATTAAAACTTTTTCTGGATATTTCCTATTTGAATAAATGAATATTATTTTTTTTAACAATTATGAAATTTTTTTAAACAATTATGAAATATATTATGAAATATTATTTTTTTAAACAATTATGAAATATTATTATTATAAAAGCATACATTTTTTTCAAATATAATGTAGTGGGTCTAAGATCAATTTTTTTAATATAATTACATTTTAATCACCCAGAATTATTAAATAACATTATCAATGGAGAAAAAATAATAATACAATTCGTGAGTTACAAAATATTTTAAGAAATGTAAGGCATACTTCAAAGTTTGAACTGAGTTGGTTTATAACAATTTATTTTTTTATCATAAAGTTAATAGTTTCATGTCCCTCAACAAGGGCTTCTTCTTTGACAGCTCTCCCTATCTCTTGAACCCTTAAGAAGTTGAAGTGATATGACCCACTTTGCCCTGCTTTCCAAAACACTATTAAGCAGAGGATTATTTTCTAATTCATATTGTTGTTTTTAGTTATTTTTAAAGATTATGTAATGACTTAAGGTCTTATTTTAAAGCATATTAAGGGGTATTAAATAAATATTTCAATGCTTTAATCGATATAAACTTATACTCAGAAAAGAAATGTGAGTTTTTGAGGAGTGATTCAGTGCAATCAAAATTAAATGCAATGGTTGGAACCTTATTTATTTAAAAAGTTGGTTGTATAAATATTGGGTAATTATTTAGATATGACTTTGTATTTTTGTTTCGAAGAAAGGTTTCTTTTATTTGTGATTTATTTATACAAATAGTAACTAGTGCAGTGTTGTTTTTCAGTGCAAGCAGTTTTTTTAATATTATTAAAACTAGAGGCATGTATACACTCAGAGAGTGCAAACCTCCGCCGATCCCCACCAAATGAATCCCTTAACGGAATTACAATCCAATCATATATGTCTACATAAGTAGGTGTGTTTGGTGAATAATGAGTGAGGAGAGAGCCATCCTAAAAACATCCATTGACGTCATACTAGTTATTCGTCAATTCAGAAATACGTCACTGGATGTTTAAACTCCTTTCTTTTCTCCATCATGCTCTTAATATTAGCGTTATATTTTATTTAATATTAATAGGTATTAAGAGGAAGACGGGAAGAGAAGAAGCACCCAGTGACGTAGTCCTTAGCTGATAAATGAACAATATAACGTCAATGAATATTTTTTAAGCGTTTGTTCTTTCCTACTCCTTGAATAGAGACCCCATTTCATTATTAATATTTTTAGTATTTAGCTCATTTTGCATCTTAAAGAAGCACTCAGAGATGCCAAAATTTAATCACTTGTTTCTTTTGGCATTTCCAACAACTCCACAAAGTTTCATCCGAATCGTTCCGTACTTTTTGAGTTATCCTGCTGACAAACAAACCAACAAACTAACAAACCAACGCCAGTGAAAACAATACCTCCTTCGGCGAAGGTAACTATATGGATTTATGAAAATAAAATTCATTTCATTCCGTGTTTTTTTGGGTTGATATATTTCGTATTTTGACTCATTTATGCAAAGTCTGAACTATTGAAATTATTATTGCTATTATCAATATGTTTTAATCATATCAGAATGATTTAACATCATGATTCGATGCAATCAAGATCCTGTGTACCAATGAAGCTATTGACATTGATACATTTATATAAGATAGCTTATTAACTGACAAATGCAGAGACAATATGGTTGATAAATAATTTCAAACAAGAGCATATACCATAAAAAATAATTTTGCAAGCTGTTTGTGAAATTCTTTGCATCATCAATATCTTAAATCACCAAAACATGATAATATTTATAATTTAAAATATATATAACATGAGCTAAATATTTAATATGTGAATATAGAGCTTTATTTGTGCTATTTCAGAAAATCAAGTTAGGGGAGGGAGACGAAACGTATTTAATCAGTATAGACTCAACAGTTCCTACTTAATTCATCTATCCCAGTCATTGATGCTACTTCAAAACAAGAACAGACACGATTTTAATTTGGAAACTTATCCTATTGATATCTGTAATAAAATTGATGAATAAAGCAATAAATTATTCTAGTTCATAACCTTTTTGTTAGATTTTTTAATTAATGAAATACATGGAAAGTTAATCACAATTTTATATACATATTGAATTAGCCTATATTTTAAAACTTCTATGCAGCCTTAAGTATTTTTGCATCTGATTAGCATCAATTTCAAACAATTGATTATTATTTTGTTTGTCAAAATTTTAACTAGAATAAACGATGGACATATAATTATACAAGTGAGAATGTAAACTGAAATGAGATAGTATCTTCGAAATATCGTTAGACAAGGCAGTATTAAATTTATTTGAAATAGTTTATATTTGATATATATATATATATATATATATATATATATTCATATACGGTTTGCATAATATTTTGACTATAATATACATTTAATATTTACAAATATTTATGCTTTATTTCAAATAAATATCCTTTATTTTATTTATTATTTTAAATATAAAAAACTCGTCCAATAATCGATAGAACCTCACTCTTTGATGATAAGTGGTTAACTAGGGAATTTGAACCAATTTCAATCAAAATTGATCAATTTTTTCGATGAATTGTTTAAGTTGTTGTGCATATTTTTATCTTTTTTTCATGTATATTTAAATAAAAAATTATCATTTGGGATTAGAGATCTATTTTATTGCAGTATCTGTTGTTTTATCGTGTTCCTTGCTTAAATGTTTATGTCTATCTATTGTATAAAGAGGCCAATATATTAATTTCCTAAAGGGTTACGAACTAAAAAAAATGGTTTTGTTGATGAATTTATGAAAATTAACAATAAAATATGTTTTCAAATCTCTCAATTGTGCAATCTTACATGGCAATTTTACAAACAATGTAGCCCAGTAAATAGACTCTCAGAAATAGCAAATATTAAATAAATATGGCTACCTATAAAAAAGGGATCCTCTCCCAAAGAAGTAATGGCATTATTTTTGTATTCAAATTACTTAAAATTCAAGAGTCCCAATGTACAGGTCAAAGTATGGATCTACTCAGCCGAAAGGAAATTAATTTTTAACAAAAGGGTTTGTTTATATTTTTTAAACACAAATTTAATTTTTAGAGTTATTACCTCCGCCGAAGGAGGTATTGTTTTCACTGGCGTTGGTTTGTTGGTTGGTTTGTTTGTCAGCAGGATAACTCAAAAATTGCGGAACGGACTCGGATGAAACTTTGAGGAGTTATTGGAAATGCCAAAAGGAACAAGTGATTAAATTTTGGTTCTGAGTGAATTAAGATGCAAATGAGCTAAATACTAATAAATATTTCAAGTTAGCCTACTCTGACAATAGATGTCGCTGTGATGTGCTCTCCTCTTTAATGACGTCAGTTTCTTTTTCTTTCCATGTACTTCTAGAGTATAAACAATTAAGGAGCAGTATGTAGAGTTAAAGGGACAGTACGTAGAGGGTTGGAAATGACAAAAAGACCAAGTGATTCATTTGGTGGGGATCGGCGGAGGTTTGCACTCTCTGAGTGCTTCTAGTTTTATTTTATATTTTGGGTAAATATTGTTTTGATATACAGACTGTGCTGAGGGAAAAATATCTTGAACTCTTACTATCATCAAAAATACAATATTTTTTGATTCTATGAGTGTATGTAATGGAATTAATTTAAAGAGCACAGAAAGTTTATTTATTCATTCGAGAGTATGAAAAAGCTTATGAATGTTGATTAATCTATTTTTAAATGCTAACAATTGTTGATAAAAACTCAATGTCTACTTTGAAATGTGGTTATGATTGCCTTCAAGCTCTTTAACTACTATCCTAGAACCTTTTCAAATGAGTCCACATTTTCCTTTGATAACAGACAGCACAAAAAATGAACGAGGATTTGTGAAGCATTTGACTCTTGCTTGAGTGAATAAATATATACATACATACATTATGATGGCAATTGCATTCCATTCATTTCAGAATGAAGCGAAGATATGGTCTACATTAATGAGAAAATATACATTGATAATTCTTAAAATATATTTGTATACACTATTATCCTATTGTGATATAGGGAAACGTATGTATATGACGTAAGTACAAAAAGCTATAAAGATTTAAATAGACGTTGAAGAAAGTTATTAAAAGTGAAGGAAATTTAGTAATAACATTCATGGTTCAATATTCAGCTTTGATTTAAAGATTCACGACTATTTGATTCATTTCTGACCTTCGCTGTTAAGAAAATAAAATGTATAGATCCTCCTACCTAAGCATAAACAGTAAATACAACAAACAATTTATTTATTAAAAGACTTTAATTTATTCAAAATTTTAACTTAAATTGTGCTTTTACATATTCATTTATTAATAAACGTCAAGAATTAATCAAAACAGTTTTGAATCTTTAAAATCAAAGCAGTATATTGAACCGTGAATTACTAAATTTCCTTCAGATTTTCTATTACTTTCTTTAACGTCTATCTAAGTCTTTAAAACTTAAAGGATAAAGAAGATTCTCAAGTCCCAGCTCCTGAGCAACAAAATGAAACTTCTACGGACGTTGTCGTCCCAAACAATTTAGAGGAAAATCTTAATAGGGAAGAAAATTTATCCGAGGATGAAGTTGAAAGGACAGAACCTTCGAATGAGGTTCTAGAGTTGGTTCATTCTGATAGTTTAGATGAAGCTGGAGAAAGCGAACCTCTCTCGGGATCAGTGGAGGTTCACCCAAACCCTGGTGGAGTTGTTTCAGGGGGAGATGTCCCCCCACAAGTCTCAGGGGAAGAAGAGTCTATAGAAAGTGAAAGTCATCCTAATATTCAATCTCAAAATGGGAACGCCGACATCGATGGTTCTCCTCCCAATAGTTTTTAAATATGTTTTAAAAGTAAGTTATTTAGACTGCACATAACGGTTGGTATCATGTATATGTATTTTAGCATATTTAATATAATTAATAATTATTTAAAGAAAATAGGTAAAATTTAATTATTAAAATAGTTTTTCCTTCCTTTCCAATGTCAAAATATTTGTAATACGACGTACATGCATAGCTCTCTTACAACATACGTATCAGCATATGTAGTCGGTTACTAAATAAACTTGAAATTTAAAAGAATAAATGGCTTTTTTAATAAAATATGTTTTGTTGTCATATTCGTTTTGTATAGTAAATTTTCGATTAGTAAAACATTATCAAAACTTGATTTTCATGGGCGCTGCCCTAAATGGCCCATGCGGGAGGCATTCCGGGGGCCCAAATTTAAAAATATTTTTCCTGTCTATTATTAAGCCTTGGAGAACCAGAAAATCATCTATTTGAATGTTTTAAATAAAATTGTTAAATTTGAACAGGTCTAATGTTATATACATATATATATATAATATGAATGTATATATATACATGTCATTTACTTGTGTATTTATGCTCAATTTTAAACTTTTATTACTACCATGTACATACATTAAAAACCTATCCATGCTACAAATGTATAATAAATACTTTGAAATAAATTTAACTACACATTGAACGAAAAAAGGCATAATCTCCTTGATATTACTTAAATAATTGAGTCCTTGGGCTGGACTTACATTCACTCAAAGACGTATAATAAGACTAAAAATAAAATATATATATATATATATATATATATATATATATATATATCTTGGAAGGGATAAAACCTTATTTTAATTTACCCTGTGCTCACTCAACTGAAATTAATTTCATTCATATATGTTGTATACAAAATTAGGAGAAAATGATAATATTTATATAAGTATATATAAATGAATGTATAAACAGATATATAAAGGAGAAATATATGTTCATAGGGCTGAATATAAAACATACACACACCATACATATATACCTATAAAGCCTCTGAGTAAATAAGTAATATATTCATTAGAATATGCTCCTGGGGGTCAAGGCTTTGCCTTAGAAGGCTATATTATCATTATTATTATAAACTCACCATCACCCCCAATTTATATACAATTATATATGCACAGGGTGTGATTATTAAAAAAGAACTCCACTGTGTATATAAAATCGCTAAATAAACCTGTGAAAAATTTGTTGAGATTAATAAAAAATATATTGTATTGTCAGTTAATATGAACTATTATGTTTATTTCTGTTTTGTTTTCAAAGAGGGTTTTTATATGTGTCACATAAATATATTTTTATTTAATGCACTGTATTGATGTAACGGATATGAAATAAAAGCTTTTATGGCTTTAAAAAAATCACAATTAATATTTTTTGATTTTATTTTTATTGTTGAGCATCCTTTCTTTAGGTTAAATTCATTTATTTGATTTTTGAATAGTAAAATTGTGTTGCTTTTAGACTACAATGTCTTTTTATGCATTATACTACTCTGAGAAACCAACTGGAGGCAGCGAGTGAATAGCCCAGGTTTAAACCTCTATGTTGTGCATCGAGCGATGAAAAGAGTGAGCAAGGACGAGCTGTTGGACTAACTCAAGATGGTACGGGAACACTATCACGACGATATCGCAGTCGGAGGGTATTATATATAAATTCTACGGCATACTTGATCAAAATGTGCATGTCGAATCGAAAATTATTGGAGATCGACTACTAGTTAGAATGGGTCAAATGATTCATTATAAGTCTATTTGGTTAACTTTGAAAATTTTAAACTATTAAATTCCATCGCTTAATTCGCATTTTCAAATAATATAATGTAAACGAGCTTCTCCTCCTTCATTCGTTCTGTCTTTTTGTTTTAACTAATAGCAATCTTAACCCGGATCTTGGACCGCAGGACCTTCGTTCAGTACGTAACTCAAGGAACTGCCTACATCTAAAGAAGTTCCACAGACTTGTCTAACAGCTGTGATATATACCCGGAGTAACTACAAGATACAATATCCGGATAGTCCTTAAGTGAGGGATGCAGTGCATGATATCTTATATTTTTTTGGTATATTAATTCCTTGATGATCTTCCAGGTATAGTAGGTTTGCATTATAGTTTATACGCCATTAGAGGGGAATGCACGATCATTAGTAAGGATCAAACCCATTGGCCGGGGTATCTTCATAGAGATTTAAAGATATAGAAAGTGTATTTCTTCCAATTAGCAGAGAATCATCGTTCAGCTGTATTCAGGACACATGACGTATTTCTCTGAAGAATCCATCCTCAAATAGCAGAAAAACATCGTTCAGCTGTATTCTTGACAAAATGACGTATTTCTCTGAAGAATCCAATAAGCTCTCTATATATTCATATCTCTATGGTCATCTTATTAAAAATATAGTATTTGTATGGAAATTTCCCTACCTTATTCCTTTTCTTCCTTTTGTATTGTTCTATCTACATGTAAGAAGATTATCCCCTTTAATCATTTTATACCACGCTGGATACAATATAGCATCTAATAAAACAGAATCCTGCCTTTGGTATTTATTATAAACTCACTTCTTTTCTACGATTTTTTTTTGGAGCCAGAGCGATCTTTTCAGTATAAATACAATAATTTATATTACCTATGGCACTAAATAAGTAGAATGAATGTTATAGCTCGCACCCTGTATCTTCCTTCTTCTCGCTACAAGGATATGTTTCATCTAAGTAGATGAAGAGGATAAATGTATAAATAAAATTAAGTCATTCGCATTCAAATCAATCTTCTTCTTTTCGTTTCTAAAAGAAAGGGGTTTTCTTAATAATAATAATGATATAAAAATGTGTAAATATATGTGTAATCCATTACATTCACGTACATCCATCTGAGTATAAAAAGTAACTATATAAAGCCAAATGCTGCTGTCGGCAAAACTATCACATTGATCGATAAGAAAAGCTAAATTTCTCTGAGCATGACATTTATAATATATATATATATATAAGTGTGTGTGTGTATCGTATTTTTACATTAAATTAAGCCCCTGTGAAAAATGCATAACAAGAAGGAGAATGATAGGAATGTTTTTTTTGTTCAATTAGTAGTGAGGAAAATATGGTCAAAGGATGAATATGGGACAGTTTGCTTTTGTAGACTAATGATCATAGACGAGTTGTTGTTGTTTGATTTTATTAAGGAGCTAATATAGCCCTAGCCTTCATGGCTACTAATATATATATATATATATAACATATATCTTTATATACAACAAATAATTATACAATAATAAGAATAAAAAATAATATTTAAAGAAAAATAACAAAAAAATAAGTAATGATATAAATATAAATTTTTTTCAATTTTCATAAATACATTAAACTTAAGGAGCTATAAGGATCTAGACAACCCTGCCATTGTCTTTGCTACCCTCCGAGCACTTGATAAAGTGCATGCCTCTCTTAATGGCTGTGACAAGCTCCAGGCCTTTGAAAGGTTAACAGCAGCGACACAGTTGGTAGAAACGGATTTCTTTAGGCATATTGTAGCACTACGGGAGCACTCATCGAAGCCCTCGAGAATCCTCTCCAGGGGACAACTGTCCACGTTCATAGCCTTCCAAGCGGATATGGTAGCCTGCTTCACTAAGATCTCATTCACAGATGGAAGATGTGACCTGTCGAGAAGGTCAACCACACGCAACCGATCTGCTCTTCGAACTCCCAGCAAGATACGAGCGAGATCGTTCATGGCAAGTTGCACATCTGAGCTAGTCTTTGCCATTGTAGGGATGCGAGGGGTTTCAGCAGCAGACGAGAAAACTGTTCCCATATCTCGAACGCAATTTCTGAAGTAAGTAATAAAAAGATGTCGGCATTTTGCAATGAAGAATGACTATCATCGTGGCTTTTCTAAACATCAATGTAAAGAAAAGAATATTATCCTTAAAAATATTCATTGATTATTCTCATGTACTTTTATACAAGTCATTTATGAAACCTATATACTTCATCTATACATGTTAATATTTGGAGGAACTGTAAATGATGAGGGTAATGCTTATTTTCTTTCATCATATCTGGCGATAATCATATATAGAACTTGAAATTTTTTAAGAAGAAAAAGCAGTTAACAGCTCAAAAAATGTATATTTTGAGTTTTTTCCTTATCTTTGACAAATCCTACTTATGATAGTGTGTATTTTTTTTCTTAGAAAGGTCCATAACTACAAAAATCATTGATGTAGATTTTTTAAATAATGGAAATATTAGGGAAGACAATTTTAAAGATGAAAAATACAAATATGTAATATATTTAGAAACTCAGTTAAGAAATGTTTATAACTCGTATCACATACAAAGTACCAATAATTGCGTATCAGAATTTATGTAAGAAAACTTTTTCCTTCTTAATTTGTATAAAGGAAA
>CP045896.1:2567527-2608515 GCA_013387185.1 Caligus rogercresseyi
ATAAATGGAGTCAAGCTATTGAGGGCAATTTCAAAGAAACATAAATGAACATCATTTTAATCATAATTGCTTCAAATTGAAGGAACTCTAAATACAATTAACTAGTTTACATATTTTTGTGTATTTCTTTTTTCTTAAAAAGTTTTAAAGGTAAAAATGTCCTAATATTTTCATATTCAAACGCCATATTTTTCTATATCTAAAGCAGATACAAAAGAATTTTGTTTTCAACTTTTATTTAAATAAAAGACCCAAGTAGCCAAATAGCAAACATTCCCAAAGTATAGGTAAAATAAGTTGTCAATATATAAATAACAATAATTATGATAATTTTTCCTCATAAACATTGATACTTCTAGTATACCACAAACATATAAAATAAGCTCTTGCCTTCCATGCTCAATTTTTTTTTCTTTCATGTTATATATCTATAAATCAAATTTCCCCATATACACACAATACATATCGACTTTCTGTTCAGTTTCCTTGTTCTTTAACAGTATAAAAGAGAAATATATACCCTACCATGGAGATACATACATACATAGTAGGCTCTTTTTTCGTGTGTGTGTGTGTGTGACTTGTATACTACATTGAAGCAATTATTAGTATTTTGTTTCGGAAGCATGCAGGCTTCTTTACTTTATACAATCATATTATACACGTTTGAAAATGAGATTTTTCCTATTTTCTTTTCTTTTACAAAAAAGAAGAAGAAGATAGCATTGACGTTTGAAGCCATGTTACCTTCCTCGTTAGAAAATTTAATTTAACTCATATTTCAATATGAGAAGAATAAAAGAAAGGGGAAGTAATAGCTGAATCAGTAAATAAATGTTTATATATACACAGCGGGACTTTAAATACAAAGGCAATACAACTATTCGGATCAGTAAATAAATGTTTATATTTACACAGCGGAACTTTAAATACAAATGCATATAAATATTGAGAGAATCATTCACTTCTAAATTATTTATAAATAGTTTATGCTCTTTTTTTGCCTAGATGGTTCGATAGAATTGTATCCAACTGGATATAAATAAGCATACAAGTTTAAAATTAGTCGCTCGAACCTAGGATCTTATCATGAAGTACACCCAAAATGACCATCCCATCTCGGGAGTATTCGAACCTGCGCCCCCACATTGAGAGTAGAACACACCTTAACAATCTGAACTATCGCACACCCTTCTATACTTTAATTATCATCAATTTCCTAATCAGAATGATTTTGATAATAGAAATAGATTTGCACAGTGCACTTTTTAAATTTTAAACTTGTTTAGCCAAATGGTACTGTGTTTTTTGTGTATTATTTAGTCTGACAAATTTCTTTAGCTTAACACATCATGAAGGTTTCAAATGAAGAAGTCGAAGTTCTCAGCATATAAATTCTTACTTATTGTCACTCTGTTATCCTTTCATATTAATATAAGAGAGCTTTAAATATAGCCACAACCGAATATTCAATACGTTATAAACGATAGGATCCTTAATGTGTGATGAGTTGTAAGGAATAAGGTACAGGAGTAAGAAATCATGATTCAAACGGTTGTATTTATGACTAAATACTAAACTTTGTTAAATATGTATGTAACGTTTTTTCACAATTTCACCTCTTATCCAGGGGAAAAGTTTCAATTTTGATAAAAAATCACTAACATACATTTATAGTTTTTGAATGCAGTGTTCAAAATTGTTTACATTGGAATATAATCGGATTATCTCCATTTTAGGAATAGGTGACAAATCATATAATATGAGCCTATATGGAGCAAGATTATACAGTCATGGGGGAAGTTTCTACATTGATCAAACTTATGCAATTATTTTGGTTACACGCTGCATCAGCCTTTTTAAATCCTTTTTAAAATTAGATTACTTAAAAGTACAACTATACAGAGGGAAAACACAGCTGACCCTGGATTCAGACAGGATGTTTGATGATGTCATTCAAGGATGAAATCTAAAAAGCAAACAGGTCCTATGGATTTCTTTATCCAGTTGCCCTCAGCATACATGTATTTCATGGAAATGTTTTACTTCCTTGAGGATATTGATGCCATTGGCGATAATGTCTCTGGTTGCACGTTTTTGTTAATTTATAAATATATACCTTAACAAACTAGTATATTTTAAAAACAAATAGCGTAACAATGCATATACTTGTCAACCGACCCTTTTGAGGACAATTCACAAGGTATGGCATTTTACTGTCTATAAGCGTATAATTTATAGAAGTCTACCTCAAAGAGAGAATATATGAAAGCTCTATACTGGAAATGTTGGCTCAAAAGAAGAGATAATAAAGTGATACACGTCCCTGAAAAATTGGCATTATAGCCCAATATGTGAATAGCTTACTTGATATAGCAGGCTACACATTCAGGTATGTATTCCCGCAATGACTAGAGTAAACATAAATCCTTATATCTTAAGACTATCACCATCAAGGAAAAGTAAGGGGTACATATAGTTTTGATGTTGTTCTACGCAATACGCATGATTATCTATAGCTTAGCATTCAAACTTATTTCTTTCAAGTCTAGAAAATAACAATTATGACCACTCAACAAAACTAACTTCATGCCTTTCATAAATATCCACACAAACTTGATCCCAAAACGAGGTCAACTTAAAGGTTTTTACAGCTGAAAAAGGCAATATCCTCGTAATTTTATAATGTGATTATTTTTTTTGTTAAAACACATACAAATAAAATATTGAAGTATATTCGCTCAATTTTTTATGGAAGGAATGAACACTGACAAAGAGAAGAAACGTTCATGCTTTATTTAACTTTAGATAAAGTAAAACTGTGGATATTAAAAAGGCAGTTATAATTAGAATCAAGTATAATAATAATAATAAAACACTTATTATTATAATATCTTCAATCATTATTGCCTTGTAAATATAAATACAAACATGCTCAAAAGTGCCCTTCATAAATCAAGGATAATGAGGAAATCCTTCTGCACATATGTATGTATATTAGACATAAAAAATGGGCTACGTGAGGGAAATATGTTTAGGGGCAGTGAGAAGAGTCGAAAAATGAAGAATTATGCCTTCCCTCGGAGTAAATATTGAAGTAACAAGGACTTAATAATAACAATAATAAGCACAATTATTATTATTGTTATTACTTAGGGAAGCTCAACGCCGCGCGCACATCATGCTACAAACCATTAATATATGTCAATATTTCCTTTTTGTAGCAAAAAAAATTCCATGCATAAAAAGGAATAAATAAAGAACAACAAAGTGTATTGGTGTAAAAATAAAGAAGCCCTCAAATAAATATGTACTTACAAGGGGCTAATTTAATTATATAAAAAGTATTATACACTAGAGGCATATATACACTCAGAGAGTGCAAACCTCCGCCGTCACGGGGTCCTTATGAGCCTTCCGAGGCGGATTTTTCACGACTGGGGCGGCGTAAAGGGACGGGGAGGGTTCCCCTCGACGGAAATTCCGAGAGGAAGACGCTCCCGGCACCCGATTTCACAGCACAGCGACATCTATTGGCAGAGTAGGCTAACTTGAAATATTTATTAGTATTTAGCTCATTTGGCATCTTAAGAAGCACTCAGAGATGCCAAAATTTAATCACTTGTTCCTTTTGGCATTTCCAACAACTCCACAAAGTTTCATTCGAATCCGTTCCGTACTTTTTGAGTTATCCTGCTGACAAACAAACCAACAAACCAACGCCAGTGAAAACTAGAGGCATATATACACTCAGAGAGTGTGTACCTCCGCCGATCCCCACAACATTCCCAATCAAACATTCTCCCTTTCACACGCCCGATTTTCTATCTCTAATCATTGTTTCCTCTCTCTTAGCTCATTTTGCATATTAAAAGAGCACTCAGAGACGGGAAGAAAGAAGTTTAAGCTACGTCACTGGGTTAACATAGTCCTGAGATGATATATGAACAATAATACGTCAATGAGTATTTTTTAGCGTTTGTTCTTTCCTACTCCCTGAATAGAGACCCCATTTCATATTATTATTTTGCTCATTTTGCATATTAAAAAGCACTTAGAGATCCCAAAATTTAATCACTTGTTCCTTTTGGCATTTCCAACAACTCCACAAAGTTTCATTCGAATCCGTTCAGTACTTTTTGAGTAATCCTTCTGACAAACAAACCAACAAACGCCAGTGAAAACAATACCTCCTTCGGCGGCGGAGGTAATAAATAAAGTTTTTTAAGTGCAATATTTTTAAATCGCATATTCGGCTGTAAGACATAAAATACACTTATGAATGTGTTGGATTTGGTCGAGAGGCAAATATGAGCAGGCACTTATGTTGTGCTTACACTTATTAACTCCCTTCTCATCCATTTATCAAATATACATATTCGATCAAAGGGTCCTAAAAATACAGTTTATTTTTTAAATATTTGGTGTGGCACTTTATATTTTGAATTATATAATATTTATGTATGATAGAATACTTATTTATATATGAAGGAGAGTAGGGAAGGTACGAGATACAGCTATTCAAAGATAAATGCTCTGGTGTATGAACGAGGGAAAAGGAAATGAATAGTAATGCCCATAATTATAAACTTAGTACGTGGTTTTTTATGTAATTAATTATTAGAGACTCACAAAAGTATCTGCCTATTTACAACCTTAACAAAAAATAATAATTATGTATTTTTACCTTAACAAACACAGATACCCCAATGTGTGGATGTGTTCTTTACTTTAGTTTATGTATATTTGTATATGTTTGTCTATTGTAAACAGTAATACATTTCTAACTAACCTATACCTTAACAAATTGAACCGAATAAACTTTTCAACATCATTAGAATTTCGCAAATTTTGAAATTCGACTTTAGATAATTTGATCAGAGCTGGTTCAGTATATTATTTAATTTGCATTCAAATAAACGGAAGGCATACAGAGAAGCAGAAGCCACCTGTCTAAGAAATTGTAAATACTTCGATACATCGTTCCCTTGATTACACTGAACAACACATTTTTTTACTGGAGATATGTAAAATGATTTAGACTAATTTGGGTACGCTGATTTCAAAAATCATAACCGTTTTGCTGTATCACGTCACGATTTTCAGTTACGGAAATATTCCCATTGCCTAGAAGTTAGGATTTCAATTAAATTTACAAAAATTCATTTATTCTTATCACATCATGAATGCTTCAAAATTATAGAAAAATCAGAAAAACTTCGTTAAAATGTTATAAAAAATGCTTTAGGCATTTGGCTTGGCTTTTGTGCTGCTCTGTGTCAGTTTCACGATGCAGGAACCAGCAGAAGTCGCTCATCATATTCGGGTTGTGCCGTCCTTGGTAACGTGTCTCCATGAGTGAAATCTCTTGGGGGAATTGCTTGCCGTGCTCGTCCAAGATAGCTCCCAAGTTGTCAGGGAAGAAGTTTAGGTGCTGGTGTAGGAAATGGATTTTCAGGGACATCCAGGAGCCAAGTTCCCTGAAGGACTCCAGCAGCTACTGCACTATTTCTTCATAGCATCCCTAATAACAGCACCACCACTTTCAAGTCTCCGCAGATGTGCCACTTAAAGTCATTGTACTTGATGGAATCAAGCAGCTCCCGCATAGTCTCATAGGTCTCTGTCATGCCGAACGCGTGAGCTAGTGGGAATGATAGTTTCTCGTTGCCATTGTGGAGCAAAACAGCCTTCAAGCTGTTCTTCCCGAGTCGATGAAGAGGCGCCAGTCTGCAGGATCGTGATCAAACCCAAGTTCTTTCAACAGACCGTTGATGTCACTGCAGAATGCCATCTTGTCTTCCATCTCAAAGAACTCAGCCATGTCTCTGTGACGTGCTCTGAACAAGGATATCTTGGTGTTACGTTCAAGTAGATTTGTACTGCTGCAGCCTTGATCCAAGCAGCTCTGCTTTCGCCTTTGACAGCGAGAGATCTCTTACAAGATCATTTAAGTCTCCCTGGTTCAGAAGGTGTGGTTCTTGAGTGTCGGGTTCAACAGGTTCATCATCACCATCCTCTTCGCCACTGCTTACAGGTGTGTTCTGATCAGCTGGAGGTGTTGGAACGGGGTTCTCGTCATCATGAGGTACAGGTTTACGAGCATAGACGCAGTAATCGTACTTGATGTGGCCTTTATTCTTCTAGTCGTAGCCGGCGATGCTTGTGCAGCAGAAATAATAATCATCATGATGATTCTGTTGCTCACGTCATATCATGGGCACCGCAAATGGCATGCTCGTGTGCTTGCCAACCACCCACTGAGTCAAGCCTATGTGGCAGCTTGTGCAGCAGATGTGTGATGCCCAACTCTTTTCTTAGTCCCCATCTTACATCCGAAGTAGTGAAAGTAAGCGGCTTCATTTTCACTGCTATACATATACGTCGATGTTGATCTTTTTTGGTATACCGACCACAGACATAACAGAAGTTGTCAGGATGATTGGTACTCGAACGCCGACTCATGTTGACCTGAAAGAAAGAAGAAAGAAAGAAATCAAACATTAGTATTTTCTAATCATTTTACTAAAACAAGTATTCTAATGATCAACCGTTGACTAGTCTACTTGTCATGATTTTATGACTATAAAAATACTGTATCTTAATACTTAAATTTTTGGTCGTACCAACTTGTTCATCTGTTCTGAAGATAAAGTATATTTTACGCATTTGAAAAGTAAGGTTATTTCATGGTTATGATTTTTTGTTTACGATCATTACGAGCAAAACGCGATGGTCTTACGTTAAAAGTGTGAAAACAGTCATTTCTTTTATGTTTTAGAGTATTTTCGTTTCGTCTTGAATTTTAGAAATTTGATATATTTATAGTTATATATATATATAATATATATATATATATATATATATATATATATCTATATAATCGGGACATACAAATATATATTATTACCATAAAAGGAAATTAGACTTTATAGTATACCTGCTTAAGTTGCTTCTGCCAGCTTTACTTCAAATTTTCACAATCCAGTGCGATGTGCACAGTATAAAGCCTCAGCTAACCACCACACCACCTCTCACGCCGGTATCTCGTGAGACACTAAAAGCAGACACAGACGCGCAGACGATACTGAAAGCAGAAAGCAGAGTATTTCTGTAACTGAAAATCCTGACGTGATACAGCAAAACGGTTATGATTTTTGAAATCAGCGTACCCGAATTGGTCTATATCATTTTACACATCTCCAGTTATTTTTTTATTTTAAATTTTTTATTCAGTGTTATTTAGTACTTATTATATATATTTTCTTTACTTCTCAATCATGTACTCCAAAAAAACTCTTATAGATTTTAGTTGCCTTGAAAGTAAAAACATCGAGTTTTAATCGATTTTTACAGCAAAAATATGTTTTTTGCATTTTATACAATGTTCTATGTTTTCTGTAAATTGATCATTTATTTTTTTAAGACGACTATCAATATTGTTTCAAATTTATTTATAGCATCTCTTATTACATTAATTAACACAGTTTTTTAAATAACAAATTAATTAAATCGAGTTTAATACGTAGATCACATTTCAACTTATCTATATTCTAAGAGTCTTCGGCTTTAAAAGAACTCAAATTTTGGTTAAAATAGTCTGCTTTATTCTCCAATTTTTATAATTACTCAAAACTATAAAAGATATATATATATATATATATATATATATTATATATATATATATTTTTAGTTCCTGCACTTCCTTAAAGTGCTATAAAAGATCCCAAACCTCTCTTTAAACTGTTTTTTCTTCATTATTTACTTGGTGCATACTCACAAATAATGTATATATATATATATATATATATATTTATAACATGTTGTCAAATACGTTTGGTGCTTTGTTGTTGGCGATAAGAATTGAATTGAACGGGGGACTTAATATTTCCCAAGGGGCTAGGATTAATGAGAATAAGATGTGCATCATCCCAGCAAGCTGTCCATGAAGAAGCGAGTCCCTCCTTGCAAATCCCCTTGAGAGTTAAATGCCTAGGTATGATTTCATACTGCATTGTGTAGGCCAGGAACCATAAATCAGGCATGATGACAATGGAGGCCTTAGATATACTTTTAAAGGTTTGAATAGTACTCTGATAAAGTAGTATTGAATTATCTTGACGGGTTATATCGTCCATGATATTTCAAAAATAAAATGTGAAAATGTCAAAGCGATTAGGATCCAAGAACAAAAAGTAATGAAACACAATTCACTGATATACAGTTTTAATAATACTTTTGAAGTATTTAGATAAGCTAAAATACATATTCATTGACAAATAAAATACTTATAAAATCAATATTTAATCAGCTCGGATATAGTTTGTATGTTTATTTACTTATTTATTTGTTAAACGTCGACCATTAAAGTGTTATTTGTGACTAATCAAAAATATATTGTAGCAATACATTTATGATGATGCAAGAAGGTAAAATGACGTTATGAAAACATTTTTCCTGCTTGCCGGAGTGATGTCAATAAAAAAACGCCGGCAAGCGAAAAGTAAGTTCTCAGTATCATGCCTTTTTTTCTTGATATCAGCAAAATTAAAAGAAGGAAATAATATAACCAACATTTTTTCAAATTTGGCGATAGGAATGAACTTATATCCATATCAGAGCTCTCATAAATGTTTTCCTAAGAACTGCTTTAGGCAGAAATATGCATTTCATTTCATCGCTGTTGTTGAACTCACCTCTTATTATGATAAGAAAAATAATATTATAAAATGCGCATGACATAATTTGATCAGGAGACTATTGTGTTTCTTTGTTATTTGATCTAATATTGTTCTTGGCCACACATTTGATTCGGCCTTAAAAATGTTTTCTATTGTATATTTATTTATTTTTGTAGAAACAAAGATCGAGCGAAAAACCATGTGCATCTAAGTTTTGTTCGATGGTCCACGGAGGGGCGATATAGGTGCGAAGTAACGGCAGGGAAGCCTTCTTACGACACGGTCGTCAATACATCAGTGGCAAAGATTGTTGGTAAGTTCTAAATCTGTGTAACACATTAAGTTTTATTTTATTCAGCATTAATTCCAAAAATAGGAAATGATGAAACACACAAAAATTAAATTTAATAATTAGCCTTCGATATTATTCTTATCATAATAAGTCTTATTCTACGTAGAAATATTTGACAGTATCCTGTTAATGTATTTATATCAATTGAGTTAACTACAAATTGTTTATTAGCTGTATGCTAAACCTTTAATGTCAACCTTGATGATACACCTTTAAATCACATTTTAAGTTATGGTTATATCATGCATTAGCTTTTTACTAACTCTTAAGAATAAATAAAATAACAAAAATTGGAAATTAACACATATCAAATGCAGTGGCTCCTTTAATTATAATATATTTTATTATTAAGCAAAACTGTATCTTTTTAACAATTGATAATTCTGTAAATTAATTTTATATAATTAACTGTATAACTTTACATAGAAGTATTTTTTCTGAATCACCCAAATATTATTCATTAGCTGCTCCAAGACATGGACCAACAATTACTGGACAGAAGACTCGTTACCGTGCCGGAAGCTGGGTACGACTCAACTGTACTGCAAACTCTTCAAAGCCAGCAACGGAGCTTTCCTGGTACATCAATGCGATACAGGTAAATATTGTCGCTGAGACCAATAAAGGTTTTGATTTTTTTTACATTTCTAACAAAAAAAACAATCTTTTTTTTTTGTTAATCTTATGTGTCTTTTCAACAAAGACATAAAATACTACCTCACTTTATTTTTTGTTCTGTATATGTAGTATCAATTACACTGGGCAACAGCCAAATTTAGGTCGGACAATTTTCACTAATTCTTATAGAGTTTTATCCACTGATTCCAATATGGTATTCATTTTTCAAAGTTAGTGATAAATTAAGAGCAAAATAGATTTCAAACTTTTCAACACTTTTTCGATTCAGAGCCATTATTGACATACAAGGACTGAAGTATGGAAAAAATAAATAGCAATGATTTGATAGACCTTAGATCAAAGTACTCATTTCAATTTTTACTTTGTCTCTGGAACATTTAGACTTTAAAATATATGTCCATTTTGTACGAAAAATGAAGGGTTTTACTTAGAGACTCACTAAACCAGCATTAGGAGGAGGGGGGGGGGGGTAATGTCCTTAATGTCCTTCAGGGTCTGTCTGTCTGTCTCCGACACATCATCCATCCTCTTTGATGCAAAGAGAATAGGCTGAGCACCCTCTGGGGAGTCGTGTCCTCCTAAGGTTCCACTCCTTGCTCCCTGCTTGATCCGAGGCTGTGTCACGGGGAATTATTGTCACAAATGTTGTGAACGACGGCACAGCCGGCAGGCCAGTCATTAGGAATCCTGGATCCTCGGAAGATTTCCGGGAAAAAACACTCAAATTCCAATGGAAGGGATAAAATTCCTCTTTATTGTTTACCTTCGTTGTGACGTCAGTTTTTCTCCCTCTTTCTATCTCACTGGGTGACTTATAAATTTCTCTAAAAAGAGCAAAATTGAGAGGATTTAAAAAATATTCATTTGCTATTTTTTTAAATAAGACATTTTATGGAACACCAAGCATATCAAATTAAAGCTTGATATTTTTTCTTCATATTCATATAAATTTTATCATGTAAACCTTAGTGAGGAACAGTGATGACAGTGAGTCTCTAAGTAAAACCCTTCATTTTTCGTACAAAATGACATATATTTTAAAGTCTAAATGTTCCAGAGACGAAGTAAAAATTGAAATGAGTACTTTGATCTAAGTTCTATCAAATCATTGCTATTTATTTTTCCATACTTCAGTGTTGTATGTCAATAATGGCTCTGAATCGAAAAAGTGCTGAAAAGTTTGAAATCTATTTTGCTCTTAATTTATCACTAACTTTGAAAAATGAATACCATATTCGGAATCAGTGGATAAAACTCTATAAGAATTAGTGAAATTTGTCCGACCTAAATTTTTAAGTTGATTTTTGTTGACCTGTGTTATTAATAAAAGAAATTCTGAAAAGTATAAGTATGAAACAAAATAAATACCTCTTTTTCTAGTTTTTTAAGTTGTATCATCTATTGAAATGTACACTAATTTTGTGTTATTTTGAAGATCTTGGCTTGTAAGTACAGTTTTTGTATTATTAAAGCATTTTATTCGACTGTTTCTATATCTTTCCATATTTTGCATTTTATGACTCGTTTATTTAAAATAGAAGAATATAAATGTATTTAAACAAAAAATATAAATAGACCAACTATACTTAATACTTATAACATAAATCATTATATAAACAAGATATATAGGCTTTTTAGAAGAAAATCATTTTTAACTTAATTGTGTTTTTATTAAGTGTTGTATATGCTACTTTATATTGTTTTTTTTAGTACACATTCAAGCTAAATATAGATCTAACCGAAGTGTAAATCAAAAAAATCACAAAAGCATATGTATAAAGATATATTAATCAAAGGTAGTATAGAAACCAAAATGAGGAACTCACATATACCATATGATACAACGCTTTGTTTCTTTTACCTTTGATACTATATATATATATATATATATATATATATATATATATATATATATATATATATATATATATATATATATATATATATATATATATATATATATATATATATATATATATATATTAGGGTTGTTCTTATTTTTCAAATGTTTGAAATGTTAGCAACATTGTGAATTCTCTGTTTTTTGGTGATAAAAGAAGACGACATATAAAGTTTGAACAAAATTGGTCAACATTACGAGGTCGCGCAACGAGGCAAAGTTTTAAAAATTTAGTAAAAATATAGTTTTTCCGCCAATTTTCTTCAAAATGGTGGACGTTACAGACTTCAATAATAATTATAAATTTAAAGGAAATCTAATTTACTACCAGACGTATGTTTGATGTTTTTTAATAAAACAAAGTTTTCAGTAACAACAAAGAAAAAAATGGAGTGTGTAATGTTAGCATATTTCATAGCTTTTTTGTATCAATTAACTTCACTCGCCTGTAGAAGATGACTTGTTCGCTTCAGAGTAAAATAATACTTTTAAGTTTAGTAAATCTTTGGATGATAAACCAAAAATGACCTTGGTTGCATTCTATCAATTCAAAATTCAGTACAATCTGAGTTTACATCATATGATTCAGAGTCTGTATTGACCTATAAGAAATCGATTATGAAAAAATAAATAATAATGTGCTTCTTAGATTTGCGTCAAGGTATCCTCTCAAAATTTTACTTTGTCTCTGACGCATTTATAATCCATTATATGCGTCATTGTGTACGCGAGATATGCTTTTTTTAATGTACATATAACTCTCTACTTATTAAATTGACATGATTTAGTATACCAAAATATTAAAGCTGGTTTACCAAGCTTTCATTTGATATGTTTGGTGTTCTAAAAATCGCTATACTTTAAGAGATATAAGCAAATACATTTTGCACGTACTCTCCCCAAAAAATTGATCTTTTGATATGAGAATATACAATTACCACTTGGTAACTGCTGTTAGTGTTACCTGGATAGAAAGAAAAAAAGGGAGAGAAGTGAGGCAAAATACTCTCTCCCTTCTCTTTCTTGCTATTACTTTTACTACATAACAGCATAAAGGATTTGAATAAATAAATATTGTAATACATACAATATTCTGTTGTTAAAAAAGCTTTTACAATATATTTTTTTCTAAGAATGTGCTTATTCTTACCACCAAAGCATTTTCATGTTTAATTATGTTTTAACGCATTAACATCTTTATATACATTCTGTTTTTATGCTTGTATATATTTTTATGAGCTGTGGAAAAAAAGAAGCATTTTCAGCGTTCTTTAAATTGAAATTTCAATTTTTTTTTTTTGCCTATATGGTTCGACAGAAATTGCATCCGACTGGATATAATAAGCATTATAGCATTAAAATTAGTCTATCGAACCTAGGGTCTTATCAATGAGGTAGACCGAAAATGACCATCCCCTCTCGGGATTCGAACCTGTGCCCCCAACATTTAGAGTTGAACACGCCTTAACACGCAAGGCTATCGAGCTCCCTAATTGTTCATCTGATTCATTGGACTGCAACTGGGGACATTTGAAAACTATTAAATTATTTATTCGATATAAATACTCTAAAATCCATATAAACGATCTAAAACACAACAATTAAGTATTATCACATCATGCTATTCATTTGGAGTACAATCTAACTGGTTAAGACAGCAGTGGGATTTTTCACAAATCATGCCATCGATGACTTTTTAGTTTTCCTTCTTGCATGTCAACCTTTCAACAACTCTATAGAATGCACGTAGATTCTTCGAATTTCGGCAGCATTTTATTTTTATTATTCACATAAGAGACCGTTCTAATACCTTATGTGATACCTAAGACTTAATTTTTTTAAATCTAAATATGATATATTTAATGAAAAGTTGATTTGTGTTTATTTTGCTCTTAGATATGACCCACTTCACCGGAACTTAACCCGGTATCAGCCGGAGAAAGTTGATGTGTTTTAGTAATTACATATAAATATATTTATCCATCCACATTTTTTTTAGTGTGGGATGAATAATTGCAAAATTTGACCTTATGAAATATTGGATTAAGCTCTAAAAATAATAATAGATATGCCTCAAGCGTTAAAGTAAAGTAGCGCATACATAACATAAAATTCTTCCTTTTTCCTAAAGGAATTGACCAAAATTTTAGTCTTTCTTTAGTTCGTAAGGGGCGCTTTGATGCTAGAGCTCTTTGAAAATAAAGTGCTTTTATTATTTATATTTGGAGACATTTTTATCTTGATAATTTCAAATCATCAAACTTAATTCCCTTTAAACCGGTTTTAAATAGGATTTTGACGTAATTTCATGGACTAGCGACATCTAACGTTAAAGAAAATAACCAAAATTTGGTCCCAATTTTTTTTGTTACTTTTTCCTTGCATGCACTCCTTTACTTTAACGCTTTAGATATGCCAAGAAATAATGGCTTTAGCTTAAAAACAAAATGGGTCATGAATCAGTGTCATTTTAATTTAAAAAATCTCCTGAAGCTTATGTCATATTTTTATGTACAAATATTGTAATAAATAATATATATTGTTACAAAAGACTAAATGACAAAATACAAAAAATATGTGAATCAATAAAAACTATCAAAAAGCAGTAATTATATTGACACGAGTTTATTATAATTAAAAGATCTACAAAATAACTAGTGAGCTTATTTGACTAAATAACTATTATCGCTATAAACTCCTTGAAAATGAAGTGAGTATAAGTTGACTTCATCAGACTTATAAACTAAGGTTTTAATATTCAACATTCTTGTCTCCTTGAATGATCTTCCATCTCTCAATCCATTATGTGATTAAATGTATTTGACATATTTATCAGTCATTAATGCCAACCAGATGAGTGACAATTAAATATTATGGTTGGATGATGGGTTATTAATTACGTACATAAAACCACATCAAGCTGTTGGTCATATTGGGTACTATGTTATTGTATAAATACTTTATAGATTCGATTAAAATAAATAATATGCCAAATAATATTATAATATTGGCAATAAATTTCAAAAATATATATGAAACTATTTTTATTCCGAATAGCCCACTTTATAACAACAAAATAATTTTATGAGCTTTAAAAAATATATACTTCATGTGTATACATATAAAGAGAAAATATTTATTTAAGGGAATGTGACTATATGTATGCGTAGACTCAATCTGATGCTTAAAGAAATATAAAGTTATTTTATAATATTTATTGATATAATAAAAATCAATACCTTAAGATAAAGAGGTGCCATCTATTCAATATAGCCACTGTCTGCGATCAACCCATCTCTATGCTGCTACGAAACCGAGAACAGGCATTTGTTATCTGCGTTGCATTTACCTCACTGAATTTCTCCTGCATGCAAGTAATGAGAGACTACTTGTTGGTGTCATAAAAAGCGGTTATTCACGTTCTCCACGAAGGAGAAATTGGTCCAACGGATTCTAACCTGGTGATGAGGGAGGCCAAGAGAAGAAGTGTTCGAACATAAAATCATAGCTTTTCAACCCCTTTCTTGCGCCCGCTAGGGTTTATGGGCTGGAGCTAAGTCCTGCTGCCATATCCATGGCTTGATGCAGGAAACAGACTTGATCCAAGGTCATACAACGTTGACCTGCATGTGGATGTCTGTGTTCAACCTGAGGCCGATTTTGAAGATGTGGGACACTTGAAACGACTCATAAGAACATGCTAGTGGTCGGAAACTTGATTTTCATGACACTGAGGACGTATCTATCGTTCTACTTGGCATACACAAAGGCCAGAGCTGTCAGCATTGCTTAATTTCATGTGGTCACTAAGCATCTTATGAAAAGCAGAGCACCGAGATCTCTTTCATTGAAAATAAGAACCTGGGCACTGTAAATGATGCTATCACTACATGTGGCTCACTATAACCCAGAAAAACACCAAAAACAGACGGATCAGACCTGAGGTGAGGAATAATGTCATCTTTAAAATTCTGTCAATTACTTTGTAAAGTATTTGTATTATGAGATTGGGTGATTATTTAGCTTTTTGGCTGGATGTAAGTTATAAATGTTTTGATTACAAAATAGTATCTATTAATATATTTCTTTTTGACGTCTGTTACCTCAGAATATTTGATAATTAAACTAAACATGATATCAGTCTTACTACACCTCTTGGTTTGGTTTGCTAAGTTAATTTGAGTTCGTGGTTTGATTAGAGGTGACACAATGCATAAATATGTTATTGGATGTATGTTAATATTCACAAATAAAACCTTGCATTCTTATAAAAGTATTGAACCTGTATTTAATGTTGTAATTTATTTAAGGCTGAGAATTCGTGGATTATTCATTACCCAATTGAAGTTGGACAAGATGGTCGACTTACAACAACCCTGGGCCTCAGTTTCCAGATTCGTGAACATCTTTACCGCGTAAGTAAACAATCATTCCTCAAAACATTAATTTTTAATCATGTTTTTCTATTTTTTTTACAGACGAGCCTGAAATTAAAGTAAAGTGTACAGCCATGCTTAATCCTATCTACTTAAAAGTAACGAGATCAGTTTTGAAGTCAAGCGGCCTCAAAAGGCACCGGTTATGGAGAGTCGAGAACAGAATCGAAAGAAACTTGAGGGTGAGTACGATACGTTCTTACATTTAGTGTAAATGAAAATAAAGTAGGTGTAAGGAGTTTGATAAGTGAGTGTATTAATATATCTTTATTCAATTATTTTACTTTTGCTGAATGTAGGTTCATCATACCTTATGCAATAGCTTCCCATGCAAAACTAAAGCCTTAAAACATCGATACAAGTTTTTATCGTTAATCTTGATTAGGACTTGCAAGTGTATTTATTTTTGTGGATTTAAATGGGAGAGGTATTTTTCTCTAAATTTATACCTTTTTAATTAACTTACAAGCCATAGACAACTTTAATAGGGTTTTTTTCTTTATCATTATCTATCACAGCTCGATCCGGGGTGTATGGTGGCCTAGTTGAGATGTGGACGATGAAATCTACGCCCAACAGCAACAGAATGAGATAGAGAAGAAACGAATAAAGAAGATCACTCCAAGGAAATAAACAAGGCCCTTTCATTCCCATACAGTAATGACGGCTTTTCAAAAGGACCCTCTGTGATAATCCCTTTGTCTCCACTATTCTCAATGCTCTACCTAAGAATACGACCCGTTATATTTGGATAAGCTCATTAATATGTGATACTCGTCCGTAAGAAAGCAATTCTACTTTATTAAGAAAAATGAAAAGAAAATATATTTAACTATTTTATTTGAAATTGTTATAAGCATTTTTGCTAATAACGAAAAACTTTGCTTTTGAAGAAAAAATATATTATATTTTTACATAAAAAACAAATAAATGGCACATATTTTCAAAAAAGTTTTAAAAAACTACTGGGAGGCTTTATTATGGTGCGAAGTAACAATGTTACTTTATGTTTGCCTAGACATTTGGCTTTTCATTTTTTTTTAAATATTCAAAACTAACTTTTATTTTCTAAATGATTGAACTACGACTGGTTGACTAATGATTGGTAAAAACAACATAATGTGAAATTATTATTTAGGCCAATGCTTATTCGACACTTTTGAGATGAAATATTTTTTCAATTTATTTCTGTTATCTTAAAGAAAAAAAAAAAATATTTTCATCTTTTAATAAATGTTTTTTGCAACAAATTTTTATTTGTGTGTTTTAATGTTTATATTTAAAAACTTGGATAAAGTATCTGTCGTTTGTTAAGATGCAGTAAGATAATTAGCCAATAAGCAGACGTATTTAATACTTGACACTCAATGTTAAAGGCAGAAGTTCGATACCCGAAAGCTCCTCTTTTGGGTATCGAACTTCTAACTTTATTTATTAACCTCAGTTTAAAAAAGATCTTAGGTTTGATAAACTCATTTGAACTCTATGCCTTTAATATTATCGCTTTTTATTCAAAGCTCATCTTTATGGCGGGTTTTTTGGTACTTTGTGTAAATTAACTTTGCTTTTTATGCATAGTTGGAACTAAAATGATGATTAATTATCTCATTATGCCCGCCTACAACATGTCATGCCTATTACAAATGCATACAACATAAAGTTAGAGTTAATTTTACTTCTTAGGCTACACATTTAAATTGATTCAAGTCTCTATTTTTAGGGAAAAAATTGTAAATGAAATTACGATCATTTGTATTATAAATACGCACCATAGCATTAAAAAAGTCCTCCAGAAGTATAATCTTATATTTCTTCGTGAATATAATATTTTCCAAATTAATCATCGGTTTGTTGCAATGAAATAAGTTTTCAATCAGGGCTTACATAAATATGAAAAATATATTTTTTTTCAAAAGAAATATTCATCGTAAGCCTTTTTCTTTAAATGCTTTCTTGCATACGAGGAACACGTATAAATAAATACTTCATTCATTCAGTATCATATACATACATATATATTTGTTTAAGTAAAATCTTAGTTTAAGCAACAACATTATTCTTACAAATTGTTTGTAAAATAGAGTCTTCATTATTTTTAAGGACACATGCGTGATTCCTCATAAGTATTCCCTTTGTACACCCATACCTTCTATTACAACCTTTTGGAATAAGATTATACTGTTTATTTTATGAACCCATAAATACATATATATTTCATTTATATTTTCTATGAAAATTCACTTATTAATACTGTAATAATTACCCAACCATCCACAAATAGTTAATTACTCTTTTAATGTTGTAATTCATTTATATTTAAGAATTATTTTAATATACTTGTATATATTTATTTAGTTATTACCTGATTACAATCTATGTACTTTAAGTTCCATACATGAATAATATTTCAATAATAACATATAAATGTTTTTTTTAATGTGTAAAAGTTTAGTTTATGAAGTTTGTGGGTGATGTTATAACATCCAGCCAGATATTTGGATAGGCAAATAATAGGTTGTTCCATAAATAATGAGGTAGATTAGCTATCTCGAAAAGTTCACACCCTATCTCCAAAATTTCAACGGGAGCGTTCTTATCTCATATTTTTGCATGGGAACAGACTGTATGGCGCCACTCAGGTTAGTATATAAGGTGAGTAATCGCGTCATTTCTATCATTCATTCTACTCGTCGCTGAAAATGGAGACACCCGACTTTCGCTCCTACTTCTTGATCCGGATCATGCTCGCCAGGACAGTCAACGAGATCCACGGGGACCTGCTCTCTACCTTCCATGACTCCTGCCCTGGCCTCTCCACCCTCCAGAGATGGCATACTGAGTTTGATAAGGGTGTTTTTGCCCTGGAGAAGAAGACCCGTCCTGGGCATCCCCGGTAGACGAGGAATGTGGCCTGTGTGAAGCGCCTGGTCGAGGATAACCCCCGGATTACCACTCGACAAGTTGCTGCAGAGATGTCCCTACCATGTACAACTGTTTTCAGGCTTCTGACGGAGGATCTAGGGCTCCAAAACCTCCTCAGCGTGCTCGTCCCTCACCAGCTCTCTGAAGCCAACAAGACGCAGCTAGTGAAGTGCTGTCAGGACCTCCTGAAGCTGTTCCAGGACCACGGGGAGGACTTTCTGGGGTCTCATCTGTTAGTCCAGGACGAGTCCTGGTTCTTCTGAGACTTGGTGGAGCGGAGGCAAGTCTGGGCGGAGCCCACGGGGGCCCGGTTCTCGACCCCTCGTGTGAAACAGACAGCGAGGAAGACGACTATTCTGATGGGGTTCACCTGCAAGCCGAGGCGGTATCGATCACTGCACTACCTGCCGGGACCACAGCCGACCGGAACACCATGATAGAGTACAGGAGGACGACTGGGAAGCGCTTTCTCAGCCTAAAAAAGGACAAGATCCGGCTGAAAGATTGTCTCCTCATGGGGACAATGCACGTCCCCACACTGCCACCGATACCAGGGAGTTCCTGACCCGGAGGGACGTGGAACCGGTGAAACAGTCACCCTACTCACCCGACTTGAACCTGTGTGATAGGTTCCTGTTCCGGAAGTTGAAGCACCTGCTCCGGGAGGACGAGTTTGGGGGCCACGAGGAGGCTACACTCGCCGTTCAGCGGGCGATGAGGAGGGTCAGTGAAGACGAGCTCTACGACCAACTCAGGAAGCTCCGGGGACACTGCCACGACGTCATTGCAGTCGGAGGGGATTATGTGTACTGATTGAGAAGTTTTTTGTTGATCTGATGAAATTTCGAGTTTTAATTGGTCGACCTCATTATTTATGGAACAACCTAATAAATGGAATGTAAGTCAATATAAAGATATAATTAATGACATCTTTTTTTAAACATAGTTGATTTTTTATAATGATCTTAGGAAAGCTAGAGTAATACGGAGTTCCTTTAAAAAATTACAAGAAAAGAAATTACATAAATGATTATTTTGAGATTTTCTGCTCTCTTCAGTAACCATTATTTCACTAAATAGTTAAACTAAAAAGATATCAATGTTTGACTGCTTTGACAGCGGGCGATGAGGAGAGTCAGTGAAGACGAGCTCTACGGCCAACTCAGGAAGCTCCGGGACACTGCCACGACGTCATTGCAGTCGAAGGGATTATGTGTACTGATTGAGAAGTTTTTTGTTGATCTGATCAAAATTTTGAGTTTTAATTGGTCGATCTCATTATTTATGGAACAACCTAATAAATGGAAAGTAAGTCAATATAAAGATATAATTAATGACATCCTTTTTAAACATATTTTTTCAATATAGTTTTTCCTTCTTGGATGCAATTTCAGGGATAAAAGCAAGATTTTTTTATAACCATCTTAGGAAAGCTAGAGTAATATGGAGTTCATTTTCAAATTACAAGAAAAGAAATAACATAAATGATTATTTTGAGATTTTCTGCTCTCTTCAGTAACCATTATTTCACTAAATAGTTGAAGAAGATTTCAATATTTGACTGCTTTTTATTGCCTTTGATAAAAATTACTGTTTAACTGTCTCAGATATCATCAGTCATTGTAGAACAAATTTCTCACTCGAGAGTGTCGTTTTTGCCAGCAGAGTGATGAGACGTCATATCACAATTTGGCTGAGTGTGATTTATTTTGTCTAAAGAGAATGATGGCTCAAAATGCTTTAACAAACATCCTTAAGAGCTAAAGCAGATACCAGAAATTCTTAAGAATAGTAACATTGGTTACCTGTTTGGCTTTCTGAGGAATAATAAGTAGACAACATGGTTAAAGTGGTTGTGTGTTCTAGGGAATGGGCTAAGATCGTTAATTCGATTCCGCCTTGGACTCAAGACTCGACTTTAATTCGGACTCTTAGATACTACCCTCAAACAAACAAAAAAAATACTGTTAGGTAGTCCTAAGGGACTAGTCATACAGCCTCGTTCCATCAACTTTTTCCTTTCTAGTTATTTTCGTTTCGATAATATTAACAAATAAGGCCTCAAAGATGGTTGACATTCTTTAAAGTTGAGTATTTTTATTAGTGCCATCGATATTACTGGGCTTCAAAGATGAAAAATGCTTATGTATATATTGAGAAACTCGTAAAATATGTTATTTTATATATTCATTATTCTTATAACTTTAATATCAATTTCAGCTTGTCTAATATTTCGCATAACATTGTAAAAATAAAATACCATGCCAAAATTAGATTTTGATTATCCATAGAATAATGAAGATATATGCATATTCTTTAAAAAATATTCTATGCATAATGGAAGATATATATTTACATATTATTAACATAGAATTAATAAAAAATGATAGTTCCTTGTAATATATATTTCATATTTCAACAACAGAAGTTTAAAATTCGTTTTTTATTCTTAAATTTGATTTATTTATCATGAATTATTTAAGGTGTGAGGTATAAAAAGTGTAATGATCAGAATTTCCTCAAAATTTATTTTGTTCGTTTACAAACTTGGAGACAATTGTATCTCATTGGTAGTTAGATCTGTGTTTAATTCCAAGAATCACGTATGTCATCCAATTAATTTGCTGTAAGCTTCATTATAATGAATATCTAAAAATAAGTTATAATCGAAAACAATAGTCTTCATTGAAAAGCTCAGCCATTCCTCATTTAACAAATGAACGGCTCAGAAATAAAGCTCATAATTTCATAAAAACTTTAAAATTAAAGTCCAACGATTTATATTATGTCATATGTATATACAGTAAAGCGTCTAGTTATATCTCTCTCGATTGCATCCTATTATATATCCTATAATATTTTTGTTCATATTTGGATAAATAATTTGCTTACGTTTCTAATATAGAACAGAAGGATTGCTTTGATATTATACTGATTGATATCTGACCAAGTTTCCCAATGCTGGATTACTGCAAAGTTAAAATTCATGATATTTATCATATGGATGAAATGATATTTTAAAAGTATTCTCACATTGATCTTTAATAACTTATAATTATTGTTTTTGAATAACAATGGAAATAGACTTAAAGATATTGGTAATTGGCAAAGAAAGTTGAAAACAACGCGTTAATGTATGTTTTTTTGAGCATTACGAATCCTGAGTACTTGAAGAGTACTGCTAACGTATTTTACACCTTATTCGGTGTGTGTAATCGAGTATATTTTGCCATTGGGCATATAAATTACATTTTTAACTAGTCTAAAATATATAAATATAAAAACAGTAAAAAAATATGTTTAAAAGAAAACTAAGAACAAATGAAATAAAATAAAATATGGCATGGATTATGTGGGCACGCTGCGTCCAATGGCCCTAGCTGCGGTCCTTGCAGCGTGAAGGGTCGTGGCCGACCTCAAAGCCTTATATATGTTCCACACCGATATTGTGTGGCATGCAAAGGTAGCCGTCTGTCTTCTGAGTGGATACGCTACTGGAGTGGTGGACCTCATGGGCCTCCTCGGGATGGGAAGGCGAAGTCACCAACCGGTTTCCTGGCACCGCCGCCACCGTCGTTGGAGTAGTACAGTATATATATATATATATATATATATATATATATATTATATTATAGTATATATAATATATACATATAATATAATAATACTAATATAGTGTTGCTTCGAGAACATGCAACAACAAATTAGCAACTGCATTTGACAATTTATGGGCAATACGCTCTATAATAGCTAAATATGGGTATATTTTTATATATGTTAGTTCATTAATCCTTTCCAAGAATTAATTTATTTAACACTTTAAAAATTAATAATTTAGTGCTAAAGAATATTTTACATAAACTGTTTGACGCAGCATACTTTTAAGTTCTACATTAAAATGGTAAAATAAAGTCATGGATGATAACTATTATCAAAATATTAATATTTATGTATTTGTAACTTTTTTTAAACTTAACAAATATTTATTCTATATTAAAGTCTACTATAACTAATATGCTAGGTCCGATATTTTAAAAAATAAACAAAAGTAAGACACTATCTCTCGGGACCAGGATTGAGTATTTGAAAAAGTGACAAAAACCGCTACGACAACCTAATTAGCACAGATAACCCTCAAATATTGTATCTATGTAGATGGAGAACAACCTGTACTTACTCTTATGTTGAAACAAAGGACTTTATGTCCTGAAGGCACCCAATCCAGATATGAGCCTCTATGTTTGGTTTCTTGTCTGGAGGTTGGATTACTTTCATTACGTCATCGAAGACAAAGTGCTATATAATTTCTAATTAAAAAGATCTTTTAAGAATTTGAAGAAAATCATGGTTTTTTGTGGGTTCAGTCTATGGTACTCCTTACAAAGAAAGAGCGGGCACGAAGAAAAAAATCAACTTTTTCTCTCTTCTCTTATTCTGCTGACATTCGAAATAGTCTATAATATTTTTTTGTTGGAACCATAGAGATATAAAGATATAGAGAGCTGATTCCCCAATTGCAGAGAAACAGTGTTCTGTTGTTTCTGTGTGTTCAAAATAAACAAAGTAATTTGATCTACGTCATCGTAAGCTGATCATAGAGATAGATTCTATCTCTATGATCAGCTTGGTTACAATTATTACTTCCATTGAGATACATCCAAAAAATAAACTATTGGGAGTTATTGATTAGCTACATGTACAATAGACTAGATTAAAATGAAGAGATCTATGTCGGAGTCAGGAGGTGATGAGAAGAGAAGGAAATAATTATAAATGTTCCTTAGGAGTCAAAGTTTAAAGTCCAAGATGAAGGAATTGAAAACGGGAGAAATAAAAAGTGACGTCATTGGAAGGGACCTTTTTTCTATAAAACGCAAATTTGGCCGACACAAATGGATTTATTTGGTGGATTTCAGTTGTTCTATTTCTAAGGCATCTGAATTGTGTCATTGTGACAACCATTTTAAGTTCCTGTACGTATTCAAACAGCTCTTTAAGTGGACTGATTTCCACCTATTATTATGGTAGGCTCGCATATTTACTTCCTAAAATGATATTTTCTGCGAATTGTGATCATTCTATCGATGAAAATAAATACATTATTTTTATTATATATATATATATATATATATATATGGCGTCTAGTCAATACAATGAAGAATTGCTGGAATATCAAGAACATGTGTTCCTTCTGAGTTATATGTATGTTTACAAATATGAACGTAATACCCATGTAACTCATTAAAAAGATATTGGACAAGGAAACACATTTTTGTTTCATTATACAAAGGGTTCTCCTCCTGATGTGCTATTCCTTCCTTGTTTATTCCAACTGCACACATGTCCACCAACTGATGATAATATTGCGTCCTGTATATTAATTAGAGAGAAACACTCGAATATATTTACATACATTTTGTATATTTGCTTCTTTATGTAGAATACATATATATATATATATTGTATGCTATTGATTTGGAGGTAGGTATGTTGGAAAATAGCCGCTTAATAGAACACAAAAAATGATCAACTTATTGAATATAAAGCCTATTTTTCGATTTGTACGCAAGATATTGAAATTATAAAAACTGATTTAAAATGCATTAGTTTAAAATAATTAATTGCTGTTTCACATTATACACATATGCATTACAGTATAGAACAAAGATATAAAACAATACACACATATATAAAGCAAAGGAACACGACCACACAGAGGGGTATACCTATGTGTTACTACAGCAGGAGTTGATCTAAAGTAATATACGAGTACAATATTAAAGTTATCATTAATTACTTTTTCCATATTTGAGCATTTCATCAATTTAAAGATACGTAGGTATTCATCCTCTTCATGCATGAATTGATTTCTCTCATAAGAGAGTGATGGGTATATGTTAATTAAGTGGTCTGCGCTTTGTGGCTCTTCCATACAGATATTGCAGATTCCTTCTATATTTTTCCATTTACTTAGACGAGCCAAAAATGGTCCGTGGCCCGTATAAGCTTGAACAAGAAGACTCAGCTTTTGGTGCATTTTGAAATGCATTAATATACTAGAAAAATGAATACTCCTGACGTATGTGGTTATTCCTACTTTGTACGAGATAACTGGGCTTGAAACTTTAGAAATGAAGAAAATCATGACTTTCAAAAAATGTCATAAAGGCCAAACCTTTTTTTGGACGATATTGTAAGTGGAATTTTGGAATCTACGTAAAAAAGGAACTCAAATCAGGAATTTCAGGCTGGGGGCAAACCAAGACCTAATTTTGTCACATTGTGTAATTAGTCTAATTAATATACTGACATAAAAAATGCAGGATATACAAAAGGAAAAAATACCCAAAAACTAAAACTTTTCAGAAGAGTTGTGTTCTACAAAAAATAATTGAATATTTTGGTTCAAATGTATGTTCAAAGTAATGATCTAAATGATATTTATTGGTTCCTTAAAAAATGACGCTATCTTTACAAAAACCTTGTGGCTGATTTTAAAAATTGCAGTAAACTAGATGATACGAGTCGTCGAGCATTTCCAGCCTATTTCTAGGCATCTGATGTTCATTTTGGGATCCGGATTTACAGGGATAGGTAGATAGGTTTGGATCCAATGATAATTGCCCTTAGCTCATTGACCTCAATGAATGAGTTTATCATAAATATTTTTAGTTTTGAGGTATTTATATTCAAAAGTCGTTTTTCTATAGCTTTTTGACCTAGAGTGAGTGTATGGGGGGGGGGGGGGGCGAAGGGAATATATTTATGTTAATATTTATAAATATCAAAACGTACAGGCGATCAAAAGATTTGACGTAATTCCTTTTTTTCCCACATATTAAACTGAACAAAACACTTGACCACAAAAAATAACATAACAATCAACGAAGGCATGGAATGTTCGAACTGAATAAGAATCCACAAATATTATACAGATAATAAAATCTAATTAATTGAGCAAACCCATGATATTACGCTACAATTTCCACACTATCAATTATGCCACCCGTTGCACAGTGGCTCACCGGGACCGAAAAAGTGAAAAAACATTTTTTTTCTTGCCTCGATAGGTGTGATCTTAACATTAATCCTTTGTTTTATCATGTATTAACAAGAAAAACATATTCCGTTAGAAATGACTCTTTTTAATACTATAATATATCCATTACTCTAACGGGAGCATGTTGCCAGAAATGAAGTACGCCTGACGTTTAAAATATATAGAAACTTTTATCCATATGAGATCTCTTTTTTTGCCTATATGGTCCGAATAATTGTCTCCGACTGGATATAAATAAGCATTATAGCGTTAAATTAGTCTGTCTTACATATAAGATCTCTCTCAGACAAGAAACTTGCAGCAGTAAAAATAACCATACATATTACTTGAAAGAATGACCTGAAGATAAGATTTAAAAATATTTAAATAATTTAATTGACAAAAGTAAACAACTTTGAAATTGTTAAAATTTCTAAAAATAGTAAAATGCGTTTTTACAAAAAAAGCAAATCTAAGAACTTCCAGTACATCAAAGTAAGGCTGGTAATGGAATAAGAATATAATCTATGAAATATATTCTATCATTTCAGCTGCTCAAACCTGCTCAAGCATTAAATAGACGATTTTTGATCAGGAATAATCTTGTCTTCTCGTCGCGCCAGTACCGATTAACTACAGGAATATTCATGAGCTTTGCATGCCTCCTTTTCAAAACAGCATGTGCATTTTACTGTTCTCTTTCTCATCAACAGAAAGTTACTTAGAATTTTATATATTTATTAACGTATGCATATATTCCAACTTTTTTACAACATATTGAGGAACAAAGAAATGTTATTTTGCATGTCTTTTTGGACAAGGTATAACGAACTAGGAAAAAGGGAATTCAGCTTTTAGTAGTTGTATCCTCTCATTGACAGTGTATGTATCAGTGAATATGAGACGGAAGGAATTTTAAAAGTTATTAGAGAAAATGGTGGATTTAAAATCTTATGGATACATTAGTCATAAAAGTGTTTGCCAGTAAAAAGAAAGACATTAGTATGATTGATATTAACACTCTTGATAAAAGTCAAATTGGTTCGACAGCGAAATTCATGTGAAAAGTATATTTTTGGGACCTGGAAGTGTAAGGCCATTAAAAGCTTGGGAAGAACTTGGTGCTAGAAGTAAACAGAACAAAATTGCTTCCCCATCTCATCATCTTGGCGGAATGTTTTCAAATCTCAAAAGAAGGAGGAATAAGTTAACAGGTGTGAAGGTATCTGTGATCAATCGATTGCACACTGTGCTGAGAGCTGTGAGCTCAGGTCACGACTTAGAATCTGAGCAATTTCGAGAATACTGTCACAAAACCATTGATCTTATTCTGACTATTTACAAGTACTTACCACCTTCTGTACACAAGATGCTTGAACATGGAGCAGATGTTGCTCTTCACTTGAAGCTTCTAATTGGAGTATATAGTGAAGAGAGCCAGAAGCAATTAACAAAGAGATTCGCAAAGCAAGGCTTAACCATACAGCGAAAGTTTCAAGAATGATGTAATGAAAAATCAATATAATTGATTGCTTGTGAAGTATGATCCTCTTGTTTCCTCAAAAGATGTACAAAATCTGTCCAAAGAAGTTGAAAGCTTACTGATTGTTGCTTAAGATTGTTTAAAATATTAAACTTTTTTTTTAATGTGTCTTTTGATATATTGTTTAATGTTGTTTGAAAATAATATTGTTTATTTATACATTTGATAGATGTTACAAAGATTAGATTATCTCCAGACTTTGCCATTAATAAATGAATAATAGATACATGTATAAGTTGATATACACAAAACTATTACCAGCTAGTGATAGCGATTTTATATTTTGTGATGTATTACTTTGATTCAATAAAGACCGTGCTTATGAGGAAGGAAAAAAACAGCTATTGAGATACCTCATACACCCTTATCTGGTAATTAATTACATTGTCTCTTTTTGGGTCCCTATGAGCCCCTTTGATCCAGTCTGAGTGACCTGGGGTCTTTTTTGCCACGGAAATCGATTTACCTGTCAAAAAAATATTAATACACCTTACACTCTCATATCTTTTGTATTTGTATAAATCACTTTTTTGGTCCCTGTGAGTCACTGTGCGTCGACCAAAAAGTTATCTCCTTCAAAGCTTGTTTAGTGTACTGTACTTATATGAATGAACATTTATGATAAGAAATGTATAAGCTTGAAACGTGATTATTTATCGTAATATCTAGATTCTTATTTTTTATTTTTTTTTATTTTTAAACATACATTAAAATTTATAATGCAATGGTAGAGTTCAAAATAAAAACTTTGATGAATAATAAAACATTAATGAGAAGAAATGAAATATATCAATGGAAAAATAAAATATAAATTGATTTAAAATCCATAAAATTATGCTTCCCACAATTTTGATTGGTCAACTATAAATGAAGGAGTTTGTATGGTTTCCCTTGTAGGAACAACCACTTGAAGCAATCCATGGAATTCGTATTGATGAAGTAAGATATTCGAACCTAAGCAGCGATGATAATCCCTTTGAATTCCTGCAATAAGATGGGCGGCATAATCTATAATTTCTGCCTATTCGGTTCGATAGAATGGCATCCATATGGATATGAATAAGCGCTATCAAATTAAAATCCAAACCAGGAGATATTTAATTTTAAATGTAACTGCTTCAACATTTTTATTTATGTGTATGTTTTATTCCTTTGTCCACTTATAATATTATATTCACTGTTTTTAGTTCTAACTTAATAAACTAATGTTTTTATCAGAAGAAAAAAGTATGGGACAACAATATATTTCTCTTGCCGTAACTTTTTCTTAAAATAATATTTTGGCACTGCTAATTTTTTTTTAAATCACATCAACTACAATCATAATTTTTTTTTTAAATCAACAGTTCATTTTTATATGTACAACAGAATACATAAAAACCTAAGATAATGCATGAAAATCATATAAGTAAATATTTAATTTACAATTTTATCCAAGGGTTGAACTAAAAGCACTATTTTCAATCAATAAAATACAATAAAAAATCAAATGACATGACAATTGATACTAAATATATAAACATAAATCCTGAGCTTTAAAATGGCATTACTTGCAATTATTAAAATTCTTTATTATTGTAGATAATGTTTTCCGGTGGATGGATGCAAGGGAAGGGAAGAATTTAATTCCTTCGAGGCCACAGTCCATGAGTCAACCGAAAGGGAGGGGATCTTCAGGTCCAGGGAAGCATATCTTGCCGCTGCCGATAGGAGTACTGGCCTAATATCCGACGATTGTAAAGGGACTCCAGAAGTAATTTGCTTCGCAATTAGAGCTTTGGAGTTTAAGATTGCGAAATTTATCGCCTTTTCTCGTGGGGTGGTCCATTTTCTGCCAAGTCCAAATAAGATAACCGCTTTCCGGTATTTGGCCGAGCTCTCTTTTCAAGCCCTTTTATGTTCAGACAGACAAACTGAGTAAGAATTTGCACTGCTTAACATTCCACAAAGGCATGGAGGGTTGTATAAAAATCTTGCCACAATCTTTGCAGGGTTGCAGAAATTTAATACAGTCACCCGATATGAAGTTGGGCGGTGAATTTCTTGTTATCGTGTATATTGGTGAGGGAGCCAGTAATAATTTTTTCCACTTAGAGGAAGGTCCAGCAGCTTTAAATATTTATTTGCAATTAAATCCACCTCGTCGTTATATGATTTTCTTGACAATTTAAGGTGCCACGGAGTTAGTAATTTTTAAATACTGAAGAATATTTCAAATCAGAAAGCACTTTATTTAATAAATAGCTATGTATTAATAATAATACATATGCCTTACTAATTGATTTAAAATATTTAAATAATATTAAATACATTAAACGTCTAATACAATTTTAGAAAGCCCTATTATACAAAAATGGTATGTTTATGATGAAATATGATGTATTGGATTTAATTGAAATGATTCATATATCATTCTATAATTGACATTATATTTTTACACATTTATGATATTTTTGTGTGTTTGCTTAGTTAACTTAAATATTCAATTACTTTGTTGGTAAGATTATGAAAATCATCATGACTTGTATTGCCTTTAACACAAAAAATGTGTACCAGCAAATTTTTATTTCCCAAGGAACTGCATCAGGGGAGATATTAATATTTGGAACACTTCCCTCTATTTTCGTAATTTTAGAATAATGCAAAGGACACAAAAAATATTTTATATATTTATAATTAGAAAATTAGTATATATATTATAAAACCAATAAGTGTTTTTCTGGTTATGGGTGGAAAGAAATGAAAATTTGATAGCCGAACCAAAAAAAAAACTTGATATATTATATTTAATAAATGTTTATTGCTATTTCAATAAGTGCTTGTATGAATAAGTAAATTCACTCAAACGTACTAAATATTACGTAACTGTCCAGATTTGATTTGATTTCTTATGTTAACTGTATTTTTTAGTGTATTTTTTACACTGTATCTTCTTTGTATTAACAGAATCAAATATTTTAGCCAATAAAAAAATCAATGAATGAAGGCTAATATATATATTAAAATAAATTAGCCTTCATTCATTTAATTTTTTTAATGGGTAAATAATTTTATTTTGTTACTTCAAAGAAAAATACAGTGTAAAAAATACACTAAAGCATTAGGAATTATCATATGCTAAAAAAAATATTTTGAAAAATAAGTCAATGGAAAAATACCATTTTCTTATATAAACTTTGTCTCGAATACGTATTCTTCAGTCATTGATGTAAGCACTGTAAACTGTCATCTCAATGCATTACGGATTCGAAAAACTATACAAAATAAGGAACGTTCATTTGCATCAAATAATAAGGTCTTTCTCTTTATAAATAATTGATACAAATAGAACTGAAAGAATAATATATTGAGATTTATTAAGTCTAAGAAACAAAAAAAGTATATTAGTTACCAATACATTCATCAAATTTGTATTTGACCTTTCATAAATTTACTACTTCAAAAAAGAAGGATTATTTATTTTATTTATAGTTGTCTATATTTTAGTGTAGTTATTTTTTACAACTGTTTTATAATATTTGATAGCCAAATAAAGAATTTTATAACCGTAAAAAAAAGCAAGCCTTTAAAACCCTATATTATCAATTAACCTTTTAATCATCAAGACCCTACTCTTGAGGTTGAGTGACTTATTAATCAAGTTCATATATTAAAGATTCCATGTTTAATAAAGAAAAAAATGTATTAATGAAATTACGAAGTAAAGGAAACGAAGAAAATGGAGAGGACAATGGAGATGACTCCAATCTTCCCCTAATATCAATCGGATATTTGGAATTGGACCCGACCTGATTTTAGTCCGAAACTAAGGTTCGATCCTGCAAGCTTGTAACTTTTTGAACCCGAAAAAAGAGAGATATATTATAGACATCAATATATATGTTCAGCACTATGATCTTAGTATATATATTTTTTTATTTTGAGTAAAGTTTAGGGATAATATAACAAGACAATAGATAAATTAATTTCGGATAAACAGACATTTTAATTCTGTTATTATTTCAATAATATAATTATAATGGTTTATTTAAAAATATATTAAAATGCCAATATACGAAGAATTGTTAAAATTAAGGCCACAAAAACTTATTTAATTTCTTCAATGATAAAATGACATAATAATTTATGGGAAAGCTTTTGGTTTCCCACCTTTTCAGTTAGGTATTCAGTTGATATAAAGAAACAAAACATAATAATATTAATCATATGCTTACTTCATTGAGGCCTAAGCAAATCCATCTTATCTTCATATATAAGAGCCTGGTACGGTTCGAGAAAGTCGGAGTGTAGATGCCGTTCTTGAATGCCTCAAACCCCAGTCTTCCAATGACACCTTGGAAAGACATATGTAAAATAACTAAATCTCTTTCAGCTGTAGGCCTCCTCATTCGAGTTTCACTATTAGAATGAACCAGCAATACTATTCACAGGAGAATAGGAATGTATTTTCCAGACTGTGGAGTCTTGAGGAAGAGTGCTCCGGGGTCCTAATTGAGAGGGTAGTAATATTCGTGTCAGAAACTGTTTTGTTTTCTGTCTCTATATAATATTTTCGATGTTTTTACCTAGGATCACAAAATAGTCCTTGTTCTGGAGCTATGGCCTTCCTCTCAAACTGATATCAGTGAAGGCTAAGGTACTTTCCATATTGTATATTTTTTATTGATACATAAGTTAACTTTAACCGTATTTTTCATAAGCATGGCGAGCTACGGATTTGATTTCATAAGTCTCTTGAAGTTAAGAGCAGTAGGATATTAACCTTAAATTAGGAAATCTTAAATGATATTTTCCTGGATTCTATTTTTCAATTAATAAGCTTTATGGAAAGATAATAAATAATTTAAAAAAATAATATTGGAGATTTAAAAAATGCTCATAAAACATATTTTTTGTTTATTTGTTAAGGTTAGGATCATAGAGTACAAATTCAGGTAGAATATTTAATTCAGGAGGATTCAATTAATGATCTTACCCATTCCCTAAAACACAACCCCTTTAACCATGTTGTTTACTCATTCTACCTCGGTAAACCAACAGGTAACCAATGTTATTGAATATCTTTGTATACCTCCAGAAAATTTGTGAATACGAAAAAGATATTGTAAGGGTGCATTTATTAACCTCAGCCACATGCCTTGTATGCATTATGGATCTTCACTGAGGAATTGAGCAACTATATTCAAGTTGGAAATACATTGAATATGCTAAAAAAAGATTAATTTTCAACTGCAATCTTTTTTCTTCTAGCTATTATGTATCATCTTTATTTATAACGACCAACTAAAAACAGTTCCTGAGAAGGAAAAAAACTTGCCTTCAAAAAAATTACGAATGCAATATTTTTTATGTAGAATCAAGTATTGAAAGAAAACAAGACACAAAACATTGTATGTTGTACATACACATATAAAACTATATCTTACTGTTGTTTGTAGAATATATGATAAAAAAACAACTCTGTCATATAAATAATTATGACGTCATCTTAAGAATGATACACAATTAGAGATACCAAAAAACTCCTTTTCCTATAAAGTTTTCTTGTATGATTACTTTTTCTCTTAACTTTTAGCATGGACGTAAATAAAAAGAAATACTTCCCTCATAAGAACTAGCAGTGCGTCATTCAAGGATTAACAATTGCAGAAAAGAAGACGCATGCTACAAGCCTTACATTTGGCCTCTTGATACTTAAATATATACATACAGGCGAGTATCATCATCAGGGGAAGGAAGGATACTTGAGGATTAGTGATAACATTGGGAAACACACATAATTTATTCAAGTGTTATATCAATATTCTTTGTTTTAATTCTTATAATGTTCCATTTATCGTCAGATATGATAAAACAACATCAACATTCATGCCTAAGTGAGAGGATACGTTTTATTTACAATATGTATATATAAAATCCAAAAAGTCAATTCAAGGATCCGCAAAAAACATTGATTGAGGTCCATGAAGAGAGACGCTTCTGAAGGCATAATTCTATGAGTTAATGTTCGCACCTCAAAAGCCACGAGAAAAGTGATACCTTTGTAAACGAAGGGATTAAATGAATAATACCTTTATTTATCTGATCTTAACTGAATGTTTCATAACATGGGAACAATATATATATATATACATATATTATATATATATATATATATATATGATAGTCTCTTGAGAAGTAGAAAGAAACGTCTGTCGCTCCATCTGGTGGGGTATTTATATAATAAAAGAAAGAGATAGAAGCAGAGAGACGAAGAGAGGGACAGAGATGAGCAGAGAGACTGCTACGCCTTATATCATTCATCAAACTACTATTAATGTTCCTCCACCTCCTCTATTAATCAATCACGTTTTAAAAAAGCACGGATCCAGTAAGGAAGTTGAAAAAATAAACAATGAGGTGAAAAATGTTGTTGTTTTGCCATCAAAAGTTAAAATGGCAGGGAGTTAATTATGTTTTTATATCTCCCTTACTCACTATACCTCCTTTGACCACTGAAATTAATATCAATTTTATATATAATCTCTCATTTGTTATAGACGGAATGATAATCCAAGAATTCAATAAAAAAAATCCAATTAATTTATTGATGATAAGAAATTGTTTTCATGACCAATTGCTCTTTTTTTTTTAAATCCCATTTCCTTTATCTTTTCCTGGTTTCTTTCAATACTCTTGATCTCTTTTTACACATGTCTATAATTAAAAACACAGCTACAATTCCCATGAACATGTCGCTTTTTTTCCTTACTCCTTCATTGACCTGATGATCCAATTATTTTAATTAAAAAAGCTACAGCTCACTAGGATCTTTTTCTCTTTACAAAATAGGTATGTCTATATGTATGTAAAGTTTACAATTTGTTTGTGATCTATCATCGTAAAGGAAGTTTGTATGTGAGAAATAACGTCCAATATTTTTTTGTTTAATCACTATAATTATATAATATGGAATGAAAGCCACATTTATTCATCGTTATTTGTTATATCATGGTGTCTTCCTATAATGAAAGTATTTTCATCATAATAAAAGATTAAATTCCATTCATTTTACTACAAACGTGGGTTTAATAAAGAATAACAAACGGATAGGTATACCAAGAGAAACATATATGTATTATTTCCTTTCAACATGCAAAATATCATAAGTTATTACCTCCGCCGAAGGAGGTATTGTTTTCACTGGCGTTGGTTTGTTGGTTTGTTTGTCACCAGGATAACTCAAAAGTACGTAACGGATTCGGATGAAACTTTGTGGAGTTGTTGGAAATGCCAAAAGGAACAAGTAATTAAATTTTGGCATCTCTGAGTGCAAAATGAGTTAAATACTAATAATATTTCAAGTTAGCCTACTCTGCCAATAGATGTCGCTGTCCTGTGAAATTGGGTGCCGGAGCGTCTTCCTCTCGGAGTTTCCGTCGAGGGAACCCTCTCCCGTCCCTCTACGCCGCCCCAGTCGTGAAAAATCCGCCTCGTAAGGCTCATAAGGACCCCGTGACGGCGGAGGTTTGCACTATCTGAGTGTATATATGCCTCTAGTTAATAAATAAATTCACAAATGTCTGCACAATATTTGGCACTTATTTTTGGTGATGTAAAAAATTTGATAGCGTTATCTTACAATAGTTGAGGCAAATTATATCTTTTTCCTTTCTGTTTGACTTCCAAAGATTCATCAAATAAAAAAAAGCTTGCATTGCTTCATTTTGGTCCAAATAATAATTCTATATTGACCCTTTTTAAGAAGGCGAAAAAAATGATTCATTTTATATCAACTCAAGATTTTTGATGTTTCGAGCTGTGGAATATCAATTTGATTTTCATAATTCATATTGACACAATGTACGTAAAAGGAAATGTAAAAACGTCCAGGAAACATATATAAACCTTTTAGGTTTCCTCCCTTTTAAATGTCAAGTGTTCCTAGCCTAAAATAATACATTATTTGAGGTACACCTCAATTTGTACACGCTTCCCGCGAAATGGAATAATTTCTTACGCATTCTCCCACCTGAGCATAGACTATATTGCTTGTTTAAGATCCAAGATAGAGGTGAAATGGGTAGTTTTTTGATTTGTTGAATAAGTGCACTGTATTTTTCTATCAAAATTATTCTTGTTTAGGTCATACAAACTTTTATTTTAATATTATTTTTTTATAAAGTAGAGTAAATAATTTCAATTTAGAGAGCCCTTGTGATCAATGTTAAACGTGTTAAACCTTTAAAGGCAAATCATCTAAATTTGGTAAGGGGAAAGTCTATATTGGTTCAGATCATGGAAAATATCTTAGGTTTGATACACTTAATTTAAACCGTCGATGCTTATTTACATATGTCCATACAGTTACTGTCATTCCATTTATTCAAATTGGTAAAAACCAACAAAAATTTAGTTAAAACAAAAATGAAAGATAAAGAAATATTATAGACATAAAAAATAATTGTCGTATATATTATTAACATATAAATATATAACTTTGAAACGATAGACATGGAATACACATCTATATTACGATTCGGTATTCGTTAGGTTTTATTTTTTATCTACCCAACACCGATTATTGATCGGTGTGTGTGTAATCCTTTATTTAAATTATCAGCTTTTTGCTGGTTCGTTTTAGATATAATAATATAAAATATTAAAAAAAACATATAAAAACACATCATTCCTGTGTATAAACACATACACATATATATATACACATTAAAAACACGTATAAAATTAAAAATACTAAAATAAATAAATCCCCCTAAATTGGGGTACTGCGGCCAATGGTCCTGGCTACGTCCCTTGCCGCAGCTAGTATCCTGGCCGACCTCAGGGACTCAAAATTGTTCCACACAGACACTGCGTGGGACGCAAATGTGTCTGTGCCGCCCCTTAATGGACACGCCACCGAAGTCGTAGACCTCGTCGGTCTCTTTGGGGTTAATAAGAAATATATATATTATATATATATATATGTATATATATATAGGTATATATATATATCTGCTCTTTCTTCATATGCCTGTAGTATCGGACAATTTATTAAAAAAGACAATTATGTACATAGTTTGTTATAATTTGTTATTGATTATTTGAAATTTAATTCATGTTATTTGTATATAAATCATATATGCACTCGGATTTTGAAGGACATAGCAAATAAATTATTCCTTAGCAAATAAATTATTTCCTTTGCTACGTTCAACTTCTTCCACTTCCAGTTCTAAATACCGATTTACATTCGTTAACGCAGCTCTGATATTGCTTAAAAACATTACATAAATTTATAGCAACTGTTTGTTGTTCCAAGGTAGAAATAACCTTTGCTTAATCGTACATTATTATTTGAATTGGGCCTTACTTTTTAACCATAGCTTATATTGATATATTTTCAACACTAATAGCTTTTGTGTTGAGAATCACACACAACACGTTTTATATAACCATATGATATTAACACCCCCAACGGCTCATATGTCAACAATGTATTCCATGCTCCGTCTAACTCTAAGTAATGGCTCCCTCGAAATTGTTTCTTTTTATTCTCGCCTTGGAGAAGCAGAAAAGAAGATCTACTTGCAGTAGCAGTAATTCCATTTATTCTTCTTCTTGAGGAACGAAATTAACATTTAATCTTTTAATGCATCATTTTAAGGTATACCTACATCTACATAAAAGGAGGATACATACATATATATCTATATAGCCTTTTTATGTCCTAATTACACACACAAAAAAGTAGAAAAGAGGCTGTTTTGGGCCTCATCGTTTATGAGCATTTACAATTTATTCTTTGAATGAGGATGGGAAATATTTTTGTTTCCTTCATGCTTAGTATTTTACAACTAACCCAAAACACAATTTAAGAGGCCTTGGTGGGTGTATTGCTTATTCTTTTGTAATATATAAACTTGTTAAGAGAAAGATAATAATATATTAACATACTGAAATATATTTTTACTCTGAATTAGAATGCTTAAACATTATAAATCATAAATATTTAAAATAAAAATGACAATTGAAAACAATCGTTTCAAATATATTTCAGGTAAAAAATTAAGTAATGAATTAAAAATGAATATATTTTTACTCTGATTAACTGTTTTAAAAAATGATAGTAATAAATGGTTGAAAAATAAAAATTACAATTGAAAATAATTGTTTTAAATATATTTCAGTTAAAAATTACAGTAATTGAATTAAAAATAAATATATTTTTACTCTGAGTTAAGATGTTTAAAAAATGAGCAGTAATAAATGGTTGAAATAAAAATTACAATAAAAAAATGTTTTAAATATATTCGCTCAAAAATTAAGTAATTGAATTAAAAAAATAAATACATAGACATTTTAGTCTAAGATTATTCAAATAAGAACAACAGTACATATAACTAAGGTTATAGATGATCAACAATAGAAAGAACTATATAATACATTATCTAAAAAACGGTTCTCAATCATATTAAAAACCCACATCAATTTAAAGTTTGCAGAATTCGACGTAAGTCTATAAATGAGATAGGAACTTGATGGGTAATAGCATGGGTCAAATCGTTGCAAGAGAGTTAATTTACGTCGAACTGATATTGGATGGAGATGATAACGTATTACACGTAAGTCCATTTATAACAAACAGTAAGCTTAAAGTTTTTTAAAGATCTTTTAATAACAAAATGACCAAGATGATTTTGTATGTCTTAAAAGTATTTCATCTCACTCACGAAAATATATTTGTAATAAATAGATTTTTGCTGCCAAGATTAATAATTTTCTTTTCAAACCAGTTCGTTTATTATGTATTAAATAATAATGAGCCATTTACATATAACCCAAAGCAAATGTGTTTAAAACATTAATAAACAATATATTTAAATTATTAATAATTCAAGTATGTTTTTCGATAACTGAACAAAATCAAACCTAGCTAATATATATAAGTGTTTTGTATTTTTTTTGTTCATAGAAAACATGGAAAGGAGTAATCAAACAAAGGAGAGCGATAGCCGGTGCGTTAGGCGTGTTCAACTCCAATGATGGGGATGCAGGTTTGAATACTCCCGGAGAGGGGATGGTCATTTGGTCTACCCTCATTGATAAGAGATTCCTAGGTTCGATAGATTAGTTTTAATGCTATAATGGTATTCATATCCTGCCGGATACTGCAATTTATCGAACCATATAGGCCACAAAAAAGTAAACCAAACAAATCCAACCTACAAAAAGATTAAAAAGTTAGTTGTGCAAAGAAATAAGCAATGTGTTAAAATATAGACATTCCCACTTCAATTATTATTATACTTTTCCAAGTAGAAAGAACGATGTGTGTTTTTTCTTCTTCTCTTACATACATTGGTTGTGTGTATAAGATAGATTCAATAAATTGCTCGAAATTAGATTAACTGCATCATTGGTTCTGATTATAGCAAATAACAAATGTGCTTGTAAATTTATACGTGACTATTTTACAAAAAAGGGTATTTTTTCTTTATTTCTATTTTTAGCCTTAATTTCAAAATTCTTGAATGGTTGAAATGTGGGTTTATATAATGAAAAAAAATCATTGTATACATCTATTTATTGCAGTAACATTATAGTATCACTTGTCTACCATTTGTATATATTTTTAACATATGTTAGTTAAATGAGTAAAAAACAAACCATAAAAGCTTTTTGTCAAATAATAAAGATGAAAAATAAGGATCTAAGGATCCACAATACTTTATCAGATAAGTGTGAGCCAGATAAGAGTTGTTTTAGTCAATAGAACATAAATTAGACACTGACTATATTTTTTATGTAACGGTTTCAGTTGACTATGAAAGTGCACATTTAAACTACCGGCTTTAATGGAGTTATTGATTGCTTAGCGATTAGAAAGTCTAATTCTCCATATACTGTGATGGGTCCAAACATAGAGATATAAAGATATAGAGAACTGATTCCCTTCAATAGCAGAGAAACAGCGTTCTGTTGTTTCTGTGTGTCCAATATAAACAAGTTATTTTTACTACGTCATCGTAAGCTGATCATAGAGATATAATCTATCTCTATGATCAGCTTACGATACGTAGTACAAATTACTTTGTTTATTTTGAACACACAGAAACAACAGAACGCTGTTCTCTGCTATTGAAGGGAATCAGATCTCTATATCTTTATATCTCTATGGTCCAAGCGAGGAGGCGTTTGTTTACCCATACAGATATACAAACATAGAGGGCTTATTGGATTCTTTAGAGGAATACGTCAACTTGCCCAATATGAACAAATATTTTATCTCTATGATCGCTTACGATGACGTAGTACAAAATACCTTGTTTATAGGCTAAAAATGCTGAACGATGGTTCTCTGCTATTGGAGGTAATAAGCTCTCTTTATCTTTATATCTCTATGGTTCGCACTACTATGGTTTCATGGACATCTTCTTCTCTTATTTATTATAAATACCTTTCGTTTGAATTGGATCTGAGGATCACTAAAAGAGATTCCAAAGACAATAAATGAGTAAAAATTGGTTTCTATCATTAATAATAGAAATGATTGTTATAAAGGTAAACATTATGGATAATTAATTATTAATTTACTTGAATTATTGAAAGGAACTCCTCAATAATGTTGTTACACATAAGCCTTGTTGCTTGGATGGTTGCTTTACTCTGCTTGTATTAATATTTATTGTAATACAATAATAACTATTAAGAAATTGATATACGGATAAAAATACATTCAATTGTTTTTTCATCATTACTTTTATAATACGTATTCAATTAACAAAGCTATATTGCCACATGTATTAGAAATTTGTCATTCTAAAAGTGGCAGTCAGAACTTCAGCCCCCGGGTTGGCTGCCACTGGACTCTTTGCTTCCTGGAAGGTTTGCCATCATTAAGAATAATCTGTGTAGTGTTACATCCCATCACTGATGATGCCATTATTATTAGTCTCCAGCCGATTATTAATAAATAAACAGACATCAAAGATGCATGGCATGGAGCTGAAGTGGTCTTTCAATCATTAAATGTATACATTTCAATAAATCCTTTTTTTTAACAAATCAAATATCACATATATAGTGCTCCACTGTTGCCAAAGAAGCAAACTTTGATGTTCAGAGTACAGTTTCATATCCCGAAATGAACAGAGTTTTTATTTTAAATCAAAACTTCCAAAAGATTTTAATCTAAAAATGTTAGAAAAAATTTAATTAATCCTTTTTACTGTATAAATTATATAAAATACATCCTTAAGTGCAGAAGAAAAAAAATCTTCATAACTATGAAATATATAGTGGTAATTTGAGGTCTAAAATATAATTAAGCCCCCTCTTAATACCTTATGATTAACTAAGATTTTATCAAGAAGGTCGTTGTATTTATTGTGGCATTTTAATTGCGTTGCTTTTAATGGTTATCGTAAAGAAAAATAAGTGCATTTACTTCTAAAGAGAGGAAACAAAATCATTTTATGATTTAATATAAAAACT
>CP045896.1:2608615-2637987 GCA_013387185.1 Caligus rogercresseyi
GGTGGTAGGAATTGGCAAGGATTGCCCATTCATGAGTGGGAGAGCTGTCAATCGAAAAACTGCCATAAGGACCAAAAATGCTGAATCATCAACCAGAAACTCTCGTTTCACAAATATAATATCTATTGATTTTTAAAGAGATATTTAGGATATAAAACATTTAAATATGGTGGTGTAAAATATGAAATTGTATCAATTTTCATATATCACACCTTTGCCTTAACCCATACGAACCTGAGCGTCGATTTTTCGACGTTGTATAAAAGTAAACAAAAAAGTCGTAACATATGCAAAAATGACACGGTATGAATATGGATATCGTTTTAAGAGTATTTTACTTGGTTAATATCCATGTTTTTCTTCGTGCCATTTTTTTGTCAGTCTAGACAAAGAGTTTTACAGCGACTGACGTACTCAAAATTCTCCACTTCGAGGTATGTCTTCTTTGATTTTTCTTTGTTGTCATTACTTTGAATAAGTAATATGGGTGACTTCTTAATTATTATTAAGCATTATTCTTTAAATGTTATTTACATATTATATAGAGTTGTGACATCATAATTTCTAGAAAAAAAACTATTTAATTTTCTAACGTCGATAATCGACGCTCAGGCTCTATAGACATATTTTTCAAAGGAAAATGCAAACAAGTCTCTATTACGATTTGTAGTACTGTGTTCTTAAAAGTAAATTTTTTATAATAACAATTTATTATTTTTATTTTGTATTTAACTACTTTTAGATAGACTACTGAGGAGATATTTTGTTTCTGGAAGACATGGAAAGTTTGTGTAAGTCTTTATAGGCCTTCCAGAAACCTAGGCAACTCTCGGACGGAGATAGTGATAGGCCAGATGACGAGGCAGAAGCATTTCAGAATGATAAGTTAACTTTTATTGGAGGCCTCTGCTCATTTTAATCTTTTTGAAATTAGAAAGTGCAGACTGTGAAGAAACAAGAGTATAAATCATCTATTATTTGGAGAAAAAATCTGAGAAATGTTCAAACATCACAATTTTTATCCAAAAAAACCTCCATCAGAAAAGGAATATGACAGTAAAGAATCCACTAGACTTTCTCCAGCTTTTTTCATTTGCAAAACTGTATTTCTACAAATGACCATGCTTCAAAAATTAGACCCAGAAGTTGTTTCACACATGGAAGTTGAAAGAACATCTATCTGCAGACGAAAACATGATCCCGTACTTTGGAAAGGATTACGCAAAACGGTTTACCCAATGTAAACCCATCGAGTTGGATTCAAAATGTTGTAATTATGCTCCAAATATGGATACTGGCATTCTTTCAATCGTTATAGGGCAAAAATTACCTCCAGAAAAATTGTTCCATAAATAACCTTTGGAGGAAACACAGCGATAAATTTTGATCAAAATGGCAAAGATTCGCATAAGATGGACTCAAGATACATTTTGATAATTTTTCACGAGTACTTCCCTTCATGAAGGACAACGAAAGTGGTGGTGGCCAATAGTTTTATGTAATTAGGGTCACAGTCAAAATTCATGCCAATTGCTGAAACAACAAGGGAAAAATATGGTTCACATAATTTCATCGAATATCTGGAAATAAATTATTATAAATATTTTATTGAAATTCGATTCAAAGGAGCGAATTACTTCAAAACTGAATTATGTATCGAAATAGGATGAAAAAATCCATTGGATTATACATTGTGAAGGTGATAACATATGTTGGCACTGTAAAGAAAGAGCTTCGTTATTTGTTGTAAAAGCAATGCAGGCCTTCACCCAGGAGCTTCAAAGAATACCACTACGTTTGCAAAGAAAGAATATTAAAAATATATAGAAAATTGGTCAAAAGTTATTTTTATTAAAAAAATATGTATTATGTTTATTGGGTATCCATTTATCTATATATACGAGTATGTAAGAATTAAAAGAAAAATATAAAAGGAAAAATGTATAGTAACCCTTATTCTTTTTTAGTTAAAGAAATCTTTGTCTGTAGAGCCTGAGCGTCGATTTTTGACGTTCAAATTTCTCAGCATTGTTCAATTAGTTGAAATTTTGAACAATTGTTCTATGTGTCAATATAAAATAGCCATGAAATTTTCATCGTTCTACAATCATTATTTAACTTTCGGTTCCATGGGTTAATAAATTTTCTACTCCTTCAATTTAACGATATTGCCACCGAAACGCCAAACATCAGGCATATTTTCATTGCAAAGGAAATGTCATCACAGATTGACTTGCTTTTAGACAAAGGGTTCCCGAGAAAATCCATTGTTTCTTGAGATGTAATTAGTACACAAATACCAAATTATAGATTTTCCCCTGTTTTGTTATATGTCCTTGATGCATTGATTTTGTTTTTTGCCTTGAAGTATATTTTTTTAAATCTTTTAGGCATTATTGAGTTGTTGTCTTCCATGTATTGAAGTTTTATCTCTTAAGTGTCTTTTGTGTCACTTTGGATTATATGTTTTATAAAAAACATCACACTATATTTACCAAGTATAAAAAGAACCAATACATAATTAGGAATGGGTAAATCTAGAGTTAAAAAAAGCTTTCAAACACACAAAATCTGTAACAAAAAACTTCTAAATATTTGAAAAATGACGAAATATACAACAAATCTCTTTAAAATTGAGAGTAATTTAATTGGGTTAAGAGATGGAGAAGTACAAAAGGTAGAAAGATATTATTTCCCGCGCATTTATTGTTCCGAACGGACTTGTTGACGTTCGCGAAAAATTGTCGTTCGTCGTTCGTTTGTCGTTCACCAAAAGTTATCCTTCGTCGTTCATCGTTATTTTTAAATCGAATCGTTCGTCGTTCATCGTTATTTTTAAATTTATTTGTTCGACGTTCATTTGTCGTCGTCACTCTGAAAAAAATTGAGGACCTTTTTTAGAAAGGATTATTTTCTCGCCATTCTGAAAAAAGTGATGACGTTTTTTTAAAGAAATTTTCCCGTGAAAAGGGAAAATCTATGTCTTTTTTGGCGCCAAAAACGAACGATAAGAAATTTTCCTTATCGTTCGTCAAAAACTTTGTCGTTCATCGTTCGCGAACGACAACAAATGAACGATAAATTAAAAGTCTGGTTCAGAAAAATAACAAAAGGCTGACATATATGAACACCGTTTTTCAACATTCTTGATCCAAATGATCTTACAATGTAAGCATGGAAAAGAGATAAATAGAGTTGCTGGGTAATATTTTACACTGCAAAGGAGAAGCACCGGTACGCGTTATAAACAATAAAATTCTATCCGTCTTCTTTTTCTCTACATTTGACAATCAACGAAGCTAAAAATATATTTTAGCCATCTAAAGAAAATTGTGAAACAACAATAATTTTGCTTGTACAACCCACAGTTTTAGATTATTATTATTATTTTGTTTAAGTGTTATGTAATATGTTATGTTATATTTTGTTTAATAACTTGTCAACATTACTTAGTATTTATATTATGAAACTTGTTTAACACTTTGATATGTCCTTATTGCAGCTAGGTTTTTTGGAAGGTAGTCTAATTTTAAACTATAATGTTTATTTATGTATTATTTTTACACAATTATACTGTCTATATTACTTTGTACCCACAGTTACAATTGAAAAACCTTTTAATAATAATGATAAATTACAGAAATATGCTTTAAATGTAGAAAATGGTAAGATATGCCAAAAATAATTATAATAATTTATATACTTGAAAATATTACGATAGAAATAAAAGTGTTTTGGTTTTTATATTTTTGTATGTATTTTTTCCGAACCCTTTCAAATTTAAACTAAAATCAAGGGCACCTTTGGACAATGTGATTTAAAAGAGTAGACTTTCTTATATATATTTCAATTCTTTAGAGAGCACTATGTGCAAAAGAAGGTGAATTTATTGCTTAATAAATATTATCTCTTGCAAACAAAAAAATATTTGCAATAATTTAAAAATATATTATTTTATCTTAACATTCAATAAATCAAATATTTGGATATGTATGACGACATTCACATTTAATATTTTTTAATGGACTGGGGGATTGAAAAAATATGAAGCTATTTAAGGATTTACAAATATTCAAATAAATATACTTGATCAACTGCTTAAGAAAAAATGGGTTTTTGTGCTTCATCACTCTTAGCCATATTTCTATACAAACAGTTTAAGCCTCATGGTTTCAAAGATCTTGGAAAGTATTGGCCGTTACAATAAAATATATATTCTTGACATATAAAGTATTACATTGCTCTAAGATTGTATATCACTTAGAAATCTTTTTTTGTCCAAAACTAACAATTTTGCAATCATAAAATATCCCTTGCAAGAGAACCAGGTAAGAGAAAAACAACAATATAATCGGCCAATCATACATGTAAGACGAAAATATGTTTTAAGAATACTCCACATTTATTTTTAACACTTTGACTATTCATAACCTCGATATGAACATACATTATAGGTTTTGAAAGGAAATAATCATATTTCCTTTATATTTCATGTACTGCACAAACACCTTATTTGAAATATGTAAATATACATACACTTTTTTATTCTTCTCTAGAAGGGTAAAAAAAGAATTATGAAAAATGTCAACAGCACCCAATTCAGATATTATGATTGCCCCCTTACTTATGTGCTTACAACATTCAAAAGAGGTTTTGGAGAGTCATGGGATATCATCCCCTTTATAAATATTCAAAAAACATCCTTAAACTCTTTCATAAGCGCTACCTTCCAACTTTGAAGAGACCTAAAAAACAAATTGGTGGAGGTATTGCTCTTTTATCCCATATAATTCCACGAATATATAATAAAGTTTTTATAAAAAAATCTCCAGACATCCGGATATGGAATGGAGGAGAACTATAACTCATACCGATCTCTATTTCCGTCTCCTATTTGGAACAGATCTAACAATATATATACTGTAGCGTTATCAGAGACTTGGGCTGCAGCACAACGAATTATTTGGAAATGTACCCCAAATTTTCAAAGTGAGTCCACGGTGGATATTATCCGTCAAACACTCCAAGAAAAAATTATTTTTCCAAAATTTAGGCAACGCCTGAATTGGAGGAAAATGCAATTAGGAACAAAATTTTAACTGTTCATAATACGACTCCTAATTTTTGTATTTAGTGATGGCCGTTTTCACTTTTCGTTAACAAGAACTGCTCGTCTCCATAAACTTCCTTGTCCATGGCACTCAAAATGTCATCTGCAAGTTTTTGTGAGGAAGCCGAGGGTGTAGCCAACGCCCATTTAAAAAGATTGTCTCTCCCGGAAAATTGGAGATTAAGGATATTTGCATCTAAAACAAGAATATACGATGACAAGAAATTCACGGCTCAATTGCAGATATCGGCCGACTGCATATCCTTCGATTCGCATTGTCTAAATTGCGGCAAACTTTACAATGACTTAGAGCATGCTTTTGTCGACTGTCCATTTCTTGCTACCATTAAAAAGTTCCTATCCATCAATTTGAAGGGTTTGGAGAACGGCGCCAATAAGTATCTAAAAGCAACAGTTTTATTTGGGCTTTCAAAAAACCATAAATTCTGCTCTCCCAAAAGCAAGGCAATCGAGTTTTCTTTGTTAAATTGCAAAGCCTACATTGCGAGTTGTTTATCAAAAAGGGAAAGCTTAAACCCCAAAATTCTTCGTTCCGCGATGATTTCTGCTGCCGCCCGATATACCGCCTTCAGCCTCAAGATTCCATCCGACACCGATGATTCATGGATAAGTGCTGAAAACATCATCAAATTTACCCTTCAAAGTCGAAGAGATATTTTAAAATTTTGAAAAGAATAATGAAACATTTTAATTAATCAGCTCTTTGATGTTTTTATTGTAACGCCTTTTACTTAGATATTTTATTATAAACTATTATGTTTATTTTATTTATATATACTTTTATATAACATTCTAAATAATAAAGGAGATTTGAAATAAAAAACCATTCAAAAATCAAAAGTGATTCTGTTGATCATAGTAAATGGTATTTTAGTGCACATTTTAGTCCAAACTTTTTGGAATTGTATTTTTTACGAAGTATTCGATAATGAATGATATTTGTTAATAAAATGTGTGATCATTTTGATCTTACCCCAAAAAAATATATATAATATTTAAAATTCTATAACAAATAAAGTACTGCCTATAAACGTATTTTTTAAATCAGAAAAAACTAATATGAAACCTTAAAATATTCATCGCATTGTTTTTTAATTTGTCTCCATTTCCTTTCTCAACTCCATAATCCATTTTATGATAATTTATACCGAAGAAAACTGACAAAAATACATATCTTTTTTAGTCTCGATATATTGTTGTATAATAATTAAGGTACCCTTCCTCGCTTTCCGATAGCACATAAAGGAAAGAAATGCGATAAAAAGTTACTTTTTGATACAATAATCTCTAAACTATTTCAATATGTCTCATAAAAGAATGCTTATAAAAACTGTCTATGGAATGCCAATAATTTAGGATATATTCATTATATGCTACTACTATTACTATTATAAATAATAATGACAAGGAAAAAAATATTTATTATTATGTATCACATTGTATATATTCTAAAGTATGTAAACCATACAGATCTTCATAGAAAATTAGAGATGGATAGCTAACCAATAATAAAGTAAAATATTAGTTTAAATTATGGCTTCAAATATCGGAGGTTTATATGTATATATATATATTTATATATATATTATATATATATATATCAGGAAACGACGGGTCCCGGTGTTTTTTGAACGGCCCGGTGTCTAAAAAATCACCGGGCCGGGACATTATATATATATATATATATATATATATATATATATATTACGTAAGCGGGAAGAGGAACACTATAAAATTTTATTTTTCCGCTTACCGATTTGACGTCATTTAAAAATCATCGGCAAGCAGTTCTCTTGTCAATATGGGATTATCTTGTTTTTCAATCTGCCTTCCTTTCAGGAATTGTTTTAAGACACTTCCCTCACACAAATGCCTCAATGATCTCACCAAAATTAATGAAAGCTATTATCACCTCAACTCCGCTTCTCATTTCACAGAATATTAACTTACCTCATTATTCTCTAAGTCAATTGTCGAATGACTCCTTTCGGGCATTCAAGAGACTCGCTTTAACAATAAGGAGTCCAAATATAATTTAATAAAACTCTTAGTGAAGCAAAAAGATATAAAAATAAATATATGTGGTTCCTACATCAATGTTATATATTTATAGGATTTCCATTTTATAAATCAAAAAAGTAGAAGTTTTTTCTTTTTTATAATAGCCATCGATTGGTTTTATTAAACAGCTCATATTATTTTATCTTATTACCTCCGCCGAAGGAGGTATTGTTTTCATGGCGTTGGTTTGTTGGTTGGTTTGTCAGCAGGATAACTCAAAAAGTACGGAACGGATTCGGATGAAACTTTGTGGAGTTGTTGGAAATGCCAAAAAAAACAAGTGATTTATTTTTGGCATTTCTGAGTGCAGAATTAAGATGCAAAATGAGCTAAAATAAATATTTCAAGTTAGCCTACTCTGCCAATAGATGTCGCTGTGCTGTGAAATCAGGTGCCGGGAGCGTCTTCCTCTCGGAATTTCCGTCGAGGGGAACCTCCCCGTCCCTCTACGCCGCCCCAGTCGTGAAAAATCCGCCTCGGAAGGCTCATAAGGACCCCGTGACGGCGGAGGTTTGCATTCTCTGAGTGTATATATGCCTCTAGTTTGTTGTGTGTTAGGATTTTTACAATATTTTAAAATATAATAATAAAATGTTTACCCTCAAAAATATAAAAAAACCTATAATGTATAAAAATCACCCTCAATCAAGTCAAAATGATAATGAAACATCCTTATGAGATGATTCTCGTTGAACCAATCCAGACGTCTGTGTTCCATAAAATTGTCATGAATAGAGATTTTATGAATCTAATATACCTTTTAGTCAAAATCCACTTTTAGATTATCGGAAACACAAAGTGTAGATAATGTTGGTGCTTTTTAATCAAAGCGATACCATTAGTGTACTAATTATTGTGCTAACTCATTCATTAATTGCTAGCCGAGTCATTAATTGTCATGATTTTAAATTGCACGTACTATTTCTAATATTAGCGATTGGGTACCAAGAATGTGTTGCATGTACTCAACAAATAATGAATATATATGGGAAATCATTAAATGAAGTTTAATGTTGATAATTACAGTGGAAGATTTGATATTTTTAAAATTTTGGTAACGCATAAAAATTGAAGAAAAATATTAGTTTCGTTTCATTTATTTTTTTGATAACCTTAATTTTGATTGAATATGATATTGGCTACTACATTCAATCTAGAATTTTGTAAATTAATACTATATTTATGTGTGTGTGTATATATTATTTTCCTCTTCAGTGGGGAGCCAAATGCCATATTCTCCGGGCTCCCTGTTGCGTAAGGTTTCTTCGAAAGGACAAATATCAAACGATGCCGTGAATGCCACCCAAAAATTTATGAAAATATTTGATCTTGCTAAGAGTGGGAGAAGAGTATTTTACATTCATTGAGGGGAATAAAGTTTTCAGTTTGTTCTGGACTAAGTTTAAACCCTGAGAAAACTGAAATCATTAGTCAATACCATCAATTAATTGGAAAATCGTGGCCCCATTTTAATTCTGTCAGTAGTATAAAGATATTAGGATCATGGATCGGAACAAACAATGTGAAAAAAACTTGGAGGAAATCATCGCAAGGATAAATAATGGTTATACTTATTTTCGTCACTTGGTCTTAACTTTTGGAACAAGATTAGGGCTTGGAATACCTACATAACATCAAGAGTGATTCACCTTTTACGTGTAACTCCTTTTGACGAAACTATTGCCACTCAAGTAAATTGCATAGAGGCATCTTTTCTAAAGCTACAGAAGAAGAAAAACCTCTCTAAAAGACGTCTACACAATCCTCTTAATTATGGCGGCCTCTCGGTCATAGACTTTCCTCTCCTTTGGAAAGCACTAAACTCCTATTGGATTAGGCTACTATGGACAAAGGAGCATTACTGGAATGAACACTTGTCCGCTTATCTACAAATAAATTACGCAAAGGATCCATACTCAGGCTTAAATAAAGTCTTAAAACATATTTCAAGTTATTCGGGAAGGATGCTAAAAATATCTGCTGGGATCAAAAGCGTAGTTTGCTCTATAGAGAAATCTCTAAGATGGGAATTTCCCACTAGAGATACCATAAGCGATTTAGAAATTAAAACTTACGGAATAGATTTTGCAGGTGAGACAGAAAGCTCCACTTTTTTACTCAATAAAATGGCTTTTCTACGTTTCAAGAAAGCGTTTGGAGATTATGTTCCGTGCACAAGACCTATAATTCCTATACGTTTACGTTTATTCCTAATGGACGTTTCTAGTATCCGTAAGCTTTGCATTTCTCCGACCATGGAACCTTTTAGCGAATACTTAAAGAGAAGAAAACTTAACCTCCCTGTCATGAAAAGCATCGAGGCAATAAAAAACAATTTGCTCTCATCCTCCGAAAAATGGTTAAAATACCGAATCCTCACAGGAACACTCGAATTAAATGCAAAGTTCTTTTCTGGTGAAAAGAAAAAGTGTGGTTTTTGCAAGGTGAAAGATGAAACCAGCGAGCATTTTCTTTTCGGATGTGAGAAACTTGCCCCGTTGTATACTGCTACCGGCGAGATTTTAAGCGAGAATTTTGGCTTCTACCATTTGAAGAGAGACGATTTTATAGCCTTTTACCATGGAAAAGAACAACATATCATCAACGCGGTGATCACAAAGACACATCACTTGCTCTACGCGAAAAGATCTGCTTTAGACAGTGATATCAGTGGCGTTTTACCTACTGTCAAACTTCATTTAAAGACTTTAAATTTTTTAAATAATACTTCATTACATCATGTTTTAAAAAAAATAATTTTATAGCTGTAACGTTGTGTTTTATTTTTTCCTGCATTGTTTCTTTTTATTTCTTATTGATTTGTTGTCTTTTATGTGTCTGCTTGTTACTTTACCATATATATTGTTTTTAGTCTTTTTGTAGGTATTGTGCTACCTTACGTATATTTTTTTAGGGTAGTTGTTTTTTTGTTGATATACATGTCAATAATTACATATTTACTTTTTGTTGAATAAAGGATCGCCAGTTGGCCAAAAAAAAAATTGATGGAATAAATGATGGCAAAAAGTTTATTTCTCAACTACAAATTTAATCAGTTTCAGAAACCATTGCAAGATTGTGGACGGTTATACAATATTAAGTACGCGTTTTACGACTGTTTGCTTTGAAAATCCTGAAAGAATTCGTACAACTAAATGCATCGACTTCGAGGTGGAATTAGGGAGCGTATATCTTTTCAGTTTTCCGTTGAGATCGAACTTGACCAACGAAGAAAGAGAAACCAGGACTGGAATAAGTAACTGCAAACCTATATATCCTTAAATCTAACTTGAGAGAAGATAATTAAGCTGCGAGCAATCCTAATATCGACAACAGCTTGATAAACAGCTTTTGCTCTAAAAATTCCGACTTTTGGTGGAGGACCTTGGGATAACACGTCTGAACTTGTCAAATACTATCCGTCAACTACTTTACACTACGCCAAGGCCATCATAATAGTTATTAAAAATTATAATAAATGTAAACAAAATCTTAGTTTTTACTATAAGAAATTTTAAATTGTGTTTTCTATTCTACGTTTAAGATTTAAATGTCAATAGAATTTTAAGGTCTTACAGGGTAAATAATTTTTAACTAAAATGTTTTATATGTTTAACCAAGCACCAATATCCCCCTTTTTATCTATTTTAATTATATATTATTGTATTATATGAATAAAATAAAGACCTTTGACATAGAAAAAAAATCTATATAGTTTTAGCGGAGCAAAAAGTATTCGACATCTTGTATGAATAAACTTGGGCAAATGTGTTTTCAATGTACTTGACATAAAATATAAATAGTTATTGAATTTTATTTAAAACTGTTTTCAATATTGATTATAAGTTGGAGCATGCGAATACACAAAAGCAAAAGTGTTTATAGATTCATTCAATAAGATAATATGTCTTGCTTAATCGCTTCCTATTATACATAAAATTTAATGTTTTGATTAACGGGGATGATTGTTTTTAAATGTTGCGTAAAGTATTCATGGAACATCCTTGGCAAAAAAACGTTATGAGAAAAATGTCCTAAAAAAGATCAACACGAGGCAAACTATGACGGACAAAAAACGGTCAAAATACATGGAGGAGCAAGTGCCGATTTTAGTGGAATACAGATAAACTATTTATATTCGTTCTCATATTTATTTCTATAATATTTAGATCTATTCCACTCAACAATGCTTTTCAATGAGTTTTGACGACAAAGTTTTCATATGTCACTATAGGTTAAAGTTAACCCATTTATCCAGTAAAAAAATACCAGGAAAAATCTGTCAACTTTAGGTGTGCATGTTTTGTTTATGAGGGATTCGTATTGCTATGACGTCAAGGTTTTTGAAGCAGAAAAGTAGATACTACTCCGAGCCCGAGAGTCTCTCGGGACTGAGAAAATGCCTCTTAAAAGTATGATTTTAATCCAAATAAAGGAAATCATTTCTTAATCAAGAAGCCTTGGATGACTTGGGAGGCCAAGACTGACTCAGAGGAAGGGCATATCTCCCGAACAAGGACCGGAACACCCTTTTCCGAGAATCTATAGTCTTGAATATGCCCCATGAATAGTGTTCCTGGGTCAGAGCTAACAGAGAAAGACATTCAAGGGAATGAGGATCTCACCCAGGGCTTACAGACAGGTAAACTCTTGATTAAGAAATGATTTCCTCTATTTGGATTAAAATCATAATTTTAAGAGGCATTTTCTCAATCTCGAGAGACTCTCGGGCTCGGAGTAGTATTTACTTTTCTGCTTCAAAAACCTTTGACGTCATAGCAATACGAATCCCTCATAAACAAAACATGCACACCTAAAGTTGATGGATAGTCCCTTTTCTGTTTTAGACTTAATACATAGGCGAACTTTAACCTCACTATTCCTTTTCTATCTATTTTCAATGACTTTTTCCTAGAACACCAAAATATGTATATCATTGATTCTAAATATACTACAGTGTTATATACTACTTTGTTATTCTTCTCAATTATTTGTAATACATATATTTATGTATATTTACAATCAATGAAATTCGATCAGTCCTTTCATCAATGTAACATGGTTACAATACATTTCATGCCATGCTTCCAGGAACATCTAAGAAGTGCACATTGGATAAGGAGAATATAAAATAGACAATATTTAATTGTGTTTTTGAGTTGTCACAACTGTCACTTCACGGCATATTTAACACAATAATAAATGGTATTTTTATCATTCATACAAAAAATGCTTGTCAATGTAACTACTTTTATTGAACAATAAGTTACCTTGTTAAGTAGTTTAAGATCTTATATTGAATACCTTCTATGTTTATTAAATGATCAACCTGATTAACAAAACTGAAATAATTGTTTAAGTTTTTTTTCATAAGAAAATGAAAAAAACCACACCAACAGATAAAGAAGAAAATAAATATATTGTTTAAGAGTCTAAACTCTGATGATTTTTGCCTTTATATATATATATATATATTAGGAATTTAAACTTACTTTCATCCAAATTATAAGATTTATCTCCATAAACGTTTTTCACCAAGAGATTATATTTATAAGTTGTACTACCAGTAAGAAATATAAAGTTTAAATAAAAAACATTTTATTGCTTAATTTAAGGGTTATCCTCTGAAATTTTTACATTGTCTCTGACGCATTTAGATTCAATTGTATACGTACAACCATATACATTTTTAATAGGTATATAGCTCTCCACTTATTTATGTGACATCATTGAGTATATAATACATATTAAACCTTAGATTTCTAGCTTTCATTTGATATGTTTGAAACTCCGAAAATACTATACTTTTAAAGAAATAAGCAAGATTTGCATTGTTAAAAACCATGACAATATCATTCAGGTTTCATTGGTTTTTTTAAAATTATATGAAAAAACTGACAAAGTTGAGTTTTTTCATGTATCGGACTTTTTGCGTGCTTGATAAAATACATTTATTTCCTTCAGGCTAAGCCACAAGAATTCTTAATTTGTTTTTAAATTTTATAATGAATGGAGCCACCCACGTAACAAACATTTCCCATCCAACACGTTCTACATAGGATTTTTGAGGGAGCATCAAATGTCCAGACCGAATTCTAACAATCGAAGGGACGTTGGTTAGATAATGAATATGCCATCGAGAGTATTTAAATAATTGGTAATTCGGGTGTTTTTGTTTATTTGATTTCACTTTATGTTACCAATCAGTTGCAAAAGAAAATGTCAGTAGAGAATAGGATCCTAACAGAGAGTCGCCCTGACCCAATAAGAAATTACTTTGAAGCCATTAACACAGCTGAATTTTTTGAGAACCTTTACGAGATCAAATGCTAGGTGTAACTCTTGTTTATATGCCAAAGATATATAAGATTCCATAAGGTTGTTCTTTAAGCTATTGTTCATAAGAGTTCAATTTCATTGGACAAAATAAACACAACATTTTCCAAGAAAAATAATGAAAACGTTAGTAGTGAAAACATTTCTCTTTTCGTTCAAATACTATTTCTAAGCCTTTTTCCAAGGCTTATTTTCATTTTATCTCGTGTTGATATGTGAAGATTGTGTGTCTATAGGTATGCATGCCTATCTATCTACATATAGTAAGATTTACTCCTAGATAGTCGTAAAATGTAGTAATACAGTCTAGGAAACACATTACATCCTCATTTCTGATTTGTTTCTCTTGGGAGAGCTACTCTCGCATGTATACATTAATGAAAAGTGCTTTTAAGGAACTTGATACCTTTCTATTTTTTATTATGACTTTTTTTGTCATTTGCAAAAATTAAAAGCAAAGGAAGTTAATCACAAAAATGGACTTGATTACGAATCAATATTTAAAATTGCTGGACCTTCCGCTAAACTGAAAAATGAATATCATGAGCTCCCTCGATGTTAAAAATTTCAGATATTTACCGATTCAATTCAATTATGGGTACCATATAAATATTTTGGAGAGGTCGGGTTCGGAACTAAATCGATCCAAGACTTTTATTCTGCCGATAGGGAATGGGCTTACAAGAAGGGCATTGCGTAGGTCATTGCTCAGTGAAAAACAAAGTATTTATACTTGGTATTCAATGGGGACCGGAGAGGCTACATAGGAGCAACTGGGACATTATGTCATCAACGATTAATAGTCGGGTTTCTTTGTGGAGGAGTTATAGCCTCCGAAAAGAATAGACTTATATAATCTCCACATAATCCCTCTAGTTTTATATAAGACCACAGCCACTCCCGAGATTGCGGAAAGAGTCATGATTGAAGAAGAAGTCTGGTTGTCGAACTTTTTCACAAAAACTACCTTCCCGCTATTAGGAGACCTAAGACGTTAATTGGAGGAGGATTGGCTCTTCCATCTCGTATAGTTCCCAAAAATATAGATATTTTTATAGATATTCTGAAGAAACCATATCAGGAATGGAGGAGGACTGTCACGTACAATAGTCTATGTATGAGGTTAATGTTCGGAACTGATCTGACAAACAACTCCACGAAACGTATTTCCTCAAGTTGGGCGGCAGCTCAGAGAATAATCTGGAAGTGTGAGCCAAATTTCTCAGTGATTCAACAGTGGACACCATTCGGAAAAATCACTCGAGACCCTATTTCTTCAAAATTTGGGAGGTTCTGTAGTTTTGGAGGAAACAGCTTTAAACAACAATGTTTTATCCATATACTCTAGTCTCTTTTTAAATCCATTTGATGATGTAAGAAAGACCGCTGTTGTTCATTTAATACCACGGCCATGGCACCTCAAATGGCAATTTCCCAATTTGAGCTACGAAACTAAAGGGTTGACTGATTTGTTTCTCAGACAATTAAAGCTTCCTGAAACATGGAAGCATAGAATAAATCAGTTCTTAGCTGGAATCCATCATTGAGGACATTCACAAGCCAACTACAAATTTCTTCAAACTGCATAATCTTTTCGGAGCATTGCAAGGATTGTGGGAGACTTTATAGTGAAACCTACATGCCTTCTTGGATTGCGAGGCTGTCTCTATATTGAAGAAATTCGTTTCCTTAAACGTCAGAGGTCTGGATGGTTGTGGGGAGGGAATTATAAAGCAGTTGTGCTTTTGGGCTTCAAAAAAGAAAAGGACGTCGTTCCGACAACTCTAAGGCTCTAATTTTGCTTTATTGAACGCCAAAGCACGGATTGTCACTCTTTAACAAAGCGTGAGTATGTGAAGCCAACAGACTTAAGGGCAATTTTACTATCAGCTGCATCCAGATACACTGCATTTTCCCTGAAAATTCCTTCTCTTCTAAACAATTCGTGGACCTTTGCTTCAGAGGAGGTCCGATACTTCCCATCATGTTCCCTATCTCATTTAAAGATTTTACGTCTGGTTTTGAAATATTCAAAGTGATTTATTATTTAAAATATTGGAGAAGCGTTTTTTAAAGTATGTATTGTGCCATTTAATATTTGATTAATTTTTATTCTATGATTTATTGGTTGTCGTTCTTCTCCAAAATATTTATTTTAGACTACAATGTCTATTTATGTTTTTAACGCAATTACTTTTGAATTTTGGGAACTGAAATATATTATTTAAAAATAATAATAACAATAAAATTATAACGGGAGATAGCAATACATTTCGCGATTCAAAACACATCGTTAATAACCTCTGCTTTAACATTAAACCTGTACTATAATCAGCTCCTGTTAGATACGTATTTCTGGACCTCAAAATACTCTCTCCTTTGACAGACTCCTGGACTTTGGCGTCGAAAGAAATAAAATATTTCCCATTCCTTGCCTCCTTCCATTATAAGACAATATCACAATTTTAAGAATTTTAAGAATCGTAAATGATATTATATTATTTCGTAATTAAGGTTTATCTTCAAGATTTATTATTTTGTCCTTCGATGTTAAAATGTACGTGTTGTTCAGCTCCTAAGAAAAATAATAATAAATAACCTTCACGTACTATCTTAGGTTTTTATGTATTCATTTTCCTTCGTTCATATTGAAAAATCAAACTGTTCAATAAAAAAATGAGCTTATCAAAAAGTATTTTTTAACAATTTAGTCCATTATATTTATTTTACTGTAACTATTTTAATACATAAGATTCACATTTTAGAATTTGCACATATAAGGAGCACCATACTAAAAATAATACCAAATTAGTGTTTCTGGATGACTTTTGGATTTTCTCAATTGAATCTCAAACGAAAGGTTTCCTGTAAGCTTAGGTTTTAATTTGTAATATTAATACTATCCTTAGAAATAATTGGCACTTTGATGATATTACGAGAAATAAATTAATCTTAGCAAAAAATTAAATTAATTGTCAAAAAGATTTAGAAAATTTGGTTTTCCTTTTTTGAAAATAATTAATATTATTACTTTCCTATATATATACTCTTTTGTATACCGCCAAATTTAAAATATCTTATATTTTTATTCCATTTATGATATATTTATATTATTTTCTTTTAAGCTATTTAAATTTAGGCTACTAATTTAATTTTTACAAAATCAAAGATCAATTTAGAGAAACCAAAGGAAATAATTCATTGTTGGTTGTCGACAGCCATACGATATGTTTTTATTGATTAGAATACGTATTAGAAATATGGTTATAGAGAAGATTAATCTGACCTTAACTGAGAATTCTTGCAGAAAATGCTCGTTATTTATTTGCTTTCATTCTTTAACTAAATGTATTTAAAAAATTTTTTAGTTGTTTTCAAAGTAATATGCTCAAAGTTGTATATTGAATATTTTAGCACAAATATATTTTCAATACTTTCAATATTATAAATTAATCAAACAGTAAATAATAAGTTTTTATTTCAATTTTTAGTTGTAACATAATCATAAATGTGAATGTACTTCAATTCATAGACTGGTTATTTATCTTATATTTATGCAGCAAATTTTTGCTATCAAGTATTTATCAATATTTTAAGAGTCTACAAAAGTATGTTTTTTTAATAATTTTATGTGGTTATAAAATATTTTTTATTCCATTTATATATTTTTTTATTTGAACCAGTATTAGCAAAGTTTTTGGAAAATTGTTATGCATTTGTTATTTTTTCTAGCTTTTTCTATATTTATACTTGGCGTATTAGTAAATTATTATGAAATCGGCAGACCTCATTAAATGTTATTTCCTTGCAATAATTGTGGATTTTTATTCAATAATACAATGCACGCCTTCGTGGATTGTCCTCTACTGAAGCCGACCAGGCCTTTTAATCATATAAACGTTTGTGGTAATATAGATTTAAATTCGAACAGGATTAGAGCTACAATTCTTTTAAGATCATTCAGAAAAAAAAGAATGATCTCTCCTCATCAAAAGGCTGTTGAATTTGCACTGCTCACCATCAAATCATGGATTGCGAAGAGACTGACAAATAACTCTTATATGCGAATCGAAGACCTTAAAAAATTATGATTGGAGCATTATTCAGCCCTCTCAATGAAAATTCCCAATTGATATGCGACGTCATGGACATCGGCTGGAGATTTGATAAAGTTTATTCCTTCAAATATTCTCTCGAATACTTCAAACTTATCAAATCGACAATAAGACGACATCAACGTTTTATATTTGATAAGAGGTATTTTTATTATTAGTCATTATATATTATGGTTTTAACTTTAGACAGTAATTTTGAACTATAATATTCATTGATGTTTTGATTTTTAACGTAACTGTCTTCAGATATTTTTTTTATCTCCTACTTCTAGTGTATTGTTATTTTTTTACGCTGTATGGATTTGTAGTTAATGACAAAATTTATTTTTGTCCCTTGTCTCAGTGTTTTCATTAAGACCAGAATAAAAAACTCAATAATCTTTGCTATCTGAAGCAAACATCTTATAGGCATACTACATCTATAATGGAAAAAGATGTAGTATATGTATGTAAATATAAAGTGCTTTGTACATGCATGATAATAATAGATCCTAAGGTTTTTATGGTCTATCTCGTTTTTACCTTTCTTGGATGTTCTCCAATTTATAAAAAATAAACCTAGATCAATTATTGGAGTTGGCTAAGTGAACCCCTGATTTTGTCATGAAAAGATAAATTACTTTTAAATTCAACTAATTTAAAGTTCAAAGGGTAATGAAATGAGAAAGAGAAAAGGTTGTACCCTTTTAGAGTTTAAATATTACGTATATATATATATATATATATATATATATATATATATAGAGAGAGAGAGAGAGAGAGTGTTTATCTAATTAACAACTTTTTAAACGTATTTCTTTAAATATTGACATAAAAGTTGTAAGTGAAACATATTTTCATATAGTTACATAAATGTTTTGTATCAAATTGTATACTGTCATATAAAACCTGGATTTAACAGTTGTAATTTATTATGATATGTCTTTGTTTCCATATTTCCTCATGATTATTAAATTTCCATCAGACATATTTACCTCTTGCACTTTTATTCCCTTAGTAAAACTTTATATATAAATTCGACATTAAATAAAAATATTTGGCTTTTTATATTTTTCAAGGCTTTCCTTTTCAAATATTAATTAAAGCGATTGGAAGTTTTGCTTCACATAAATACTTATTTATTTATATTCGATTAAGTTATGTCTAACAAAATATTAAAAGGCAATGTAACATAAATACTGGAGCTTTAAAACAACAGTGTTCGTGATTGTCATATCATCAGTCATATCACCTATTTATAGCGTATTTTATAATTTGGAGTGTTACAAAACGATACAAAATAAAATATACAGAATCATAATCTTAATTATGTTTAATTAATTTTATATATAAATTAATTAGTTCGTATGAAAATAATTTCAAGTCGAAAATAAAATAGAGGATTACTATTATTTGGTGTTTGTCAGAACATTTTTAGCAACTGACGTTTGTACATGGAAATGCAAGGTGCAAGTGACACGTTTAACTTGAACATAGAATATTTTACTGGTAAGATGAGTTTTTTTCCCTCTAAAACCACACTTGATTTTGCACCACTACTTTTGAGAAGTAAAAGTACCGCTTTTATATTTGATAGCTGTGATATATTGATTCATGCAATCTTTGGAGTATCCATCATTCTAAGTTTTTTATTAATTTATAAATAAATGTCTTCAAGGCATTTTAAATGGTGTACATTATGAATATGAAGCAATATTTTATTTACACCAAGATATCGTAAGAATTTTTAAAAATGGAATTGACGAGATGACAATGTTATAGAGTATGAACTACTAATTTGATTGAGCATATGCTCACAAAAACACTCTTAATTAGGAAACACGCCCTCATGGAGTGGATCATTCCACTATTTTAACGAAAACAGGTTCAAATAAATACTCTCTGTTTGACTGATTCTATGATCAAACAGCAGATAGAGGACTTAGATGAAGAGACAACTGAATCCTGTGATATTTAAGTAATAAGTTTGACATCGCCGCTTTCTCTCTGAAAATCATATTTGTTTATTGACCCTCACAGTTTTCACCCACCAGTATTCAAATCCCTCCCAAATCAAGTTCAAAAGAAGAGGAAAAAGCTCAAAATATTATTATGATTATTACATCAATCTGTCTTGCTACTCGATTTATCATATTACCACAGGAAGAAAAAAACCCCCCCCCCCCCCTCATAAAATGAACGATTTCCTTTGCTTTCTAAGGGATCAATGTTCCAAATTGTTCTTGGGGAGAGCAACAAAAAAAAAGCGACGAAGGGGCTCAAGATCTCTATTAGATCTTTGTAGTTATTATCCTCAAATATGTATACCTTATGGAGTAGAGTTATGTGTGTGTATGTGTACAGCGAATGTACACAATGGTACAAGGTAAAGCAGGGGTTGAAGAACAATTTATCATTATTATGTTTATACATATATGTATACGTATGAGAAAAGTTCAGACTAGATTTTTTTCCTTCTGAGTGTGCCTTGGGTCCAAATATAAAGAAGGAGAAAGAAACCCCTAGCATTATATTATTATTATTATAAATATACATATTGTTCCATGACAATAATAATAATAATATAAAACAAAATAGATATATATATATATTATGCCCCTGCATAGTCTAATCTTAATAAAGCCTCCTTTGATGCCGGGCAGCTTATATGACTGAAGAATAACACTATACAAACTGAGGTTCAACGACCGGGAAATTATACCAATACATTTATATGTGAAGAAAAAAAATCAACCGTCCAAGTGATTTAGCTGTTCATGCTCGTAAGAATCCGTAGATAATTTACTTTAAACAATTTACCTTATCTAATTAAAGATGAATCCAAATAAAATGTAAAAAGGGTCCATGAATTCATTAAAATGTGCGTTAACCTGAAGTCAAAAAAGTTTATTTAGTCTTCCAACAATAATAAGGTTAGAATAATTGGATATGGATCTATACTAAGATATCGATATCTGTGAAACTCATCCATTAATAGATTAAGCGTTAGTTGTTTCATTTAGTCGACTTTTAATCGATTAATCGATAACAGCGACAAGAATAAGGGACCGGTTTTTCTTGTAGATTTGGAATAGGTAAGTGCATCCTTATTTTTAAGGAAAATCAATGCTTGAAAAAGCCGGAACGGGGTTATAATTCTCTATAGAAGTTTTTTCTAATTTGTCAACTTTCAATAATTAATCTTATTCCAATGACGTCTCTCACGTTTGCAGTATTATTCTTTGTTTCCTTTCAGTTTACGTACGTCAGTACAATTAACTAAAAGACAAATGTGTGTTATAATTATTTTTATAATAGAGGACAAAGATGAATAGTAAGTTATTAATATTTATAATGAATTTCAATTAATTTTATGATTCAAATGATTTAGAGAGTCTATTAAAATATCCCCCATGACTTTTTTGTCTCAGTTGTGCTATAGAGGAGATCGAAAATATCAAAAGTAAGGAAATCGTGATTGTGGTTCTAGATATTTCCAACGAATAGTGAGCGGGATATACCTAGTGACGAAGACAATGACGACGAATATTAGCATCAAGATTCCACTCTTTGTTGAAGTAATTGAAGACAATTACAATGGTATGGCAACTCACAATTAGACAAATATGTATAAAGTTTTGAAATCTTACCCTTATTGACATATTTAAAGAAAAATGTTTCCAGTGTGGTAGGTTTTACGAAATACTTAGCATGGATAATACATGATCCCATATCGTGGATTACTTGGTGCAAAACCTTATATGAAGAACAAGTCAGTAAGATTCGGGTATAAGATTTGGATTATGTGTAACTCCAATGGATATCCATAGAATTTCGATATATAATCCGGGAAACACGAAACCATGAAGACAATTAGAGTGTATATTTCTGAAATGGGTGGGGTAAATACTTGCGACTATCTATTATAATCATATACATGCTCAAAAACGTTGGTGGAATCTTCCACTCAATTTGACGGTTGTAAGAGTATTTAAGTGTTATTCGTTGGCCAACTAAAACGATAAAATGAGCCGTCGACAATTTATGAGGGATATTGACTCTGATATAACGTCAAAGTGATCGAATGCCTCTTGGAGGACGTACTTCTAAGTCCACCAGAGTTATAAGACTCGACATAATGAATATTTTTTTGTAATCATGTACTCAAGAAAGGTGTGTCATATATCAGAAAAATATTATAATTCAATGAAAAAAGTGTATTAGAAGATTGCACAAGGCATGTAGTCATATTTATTACAACAATTAAAAGTTCCATTGTTGATGAATTTTTTTGAAAAGGATACATATAAAGGAAATAAAGAACAATAATAAAATGTACAAAATTGTAGTACTAGAAGCGCCAACGTTCCAAAATGGGAACATACCAAAAACATGACTTACAGTTTAGTCAGCTAAATTTCGTTTGGGATACATTCAAATGAGGTAAAAAGATGATAATTTTTCAAATTTGAAGAAAATCGGATAACAATTCACGGAGCCGCGTTTAAAGGGTTAAGACATATAATAATATTTAAGAAAATAAAATTACTATTTATATTTCCACGCATGTATATTTTGTTCATATGAATGAAGGATGAAGAAAAACAAAAAGTCCAGAGAAAAGTTACTTTTATTTTTGCATATATATTTATATAAACAATTTGGAAAACAAATTTATGTTGTATAATCATACTCGTATGGTGAATTTATGGGTTTTTTTAATTTCCAAAAGAAAATTGTTGTGAAGGAACAACTTATTTTTATGAATGGTTTTATTCAAATACTATATATATAATATTATAAGATCCATGTTAAAGTTAAATATACGTTTTCTATCAATGGCTCAATTACTTTCCGTCGTAAACGTAAACAAAAACATAAATTATAATGAATAAAATCTATGGCAAAGGAGAAAGAAGGTTTGTTTTTACTTTGCTAAATCAGATAAAAATGCTGAATATCTTGATTGTAGAAAATTATACCATATGTATGTGTGGTTCGTGGGGTGTGTGTTTGTATACCATGCCGTTTGAGAGGTGCTTGGTAGACGGAGAAGCAAAGAAATAATTATGGCTTCTCTGCAGTATTTTTTTGCCTGGCCTAAGACTGCTCACCGTTTGTGACTTATCATCACAAATACAAAATGATATGATTGAACAATACTCTTGAAAACTCGAAAAAGGGCATATTTATAATTGGGTTATCTCACAGTCGATGCAACAACCATTTTGTTATTTTATGAATATTTTGTAACTCTATGGAAATATTGTTTATTTATATAAAAAATAAATACAAATAAACACTTGTGTCGAAGTTTATGTGTAGTATTGTATTTTTGTCCTAGATGTTTTGAAGTATAATCTTTTAAGTATCTATTTTGTCATGAGTTTTTTATTTTGCTGTCGATGTACAAGTTAATTACATAATTGTTACGTTTTGTTTGAATAGAGTATCCACGGTTTGGCAAATAAAAAATGTTATGTAAGTATTTCCTCAGGAAGATTTTTAAGCTCTTAGTTCATATTCTCACTAAAACAGCCATGATTGAACTAATTCTTGATGTTGTTAATTGTTATTATTATTATTCACACTTCCTTTCTTTCTACCAATCATATTCGATAAAAAAGTCCCATTATGGATTTTTTGCCTATATGCTTCGATAAAATTGCATCCGACTGGATATAAATAAGCATTAAAATTAGTCACTCGAACCAAGGATCTTATTAATGAGGTAGACCAAAAATGACCATCCCTTCTCGGGAGTATTCGAACCTGCGCCCCTAACATTAAGAGTTGAACACGCCTTAACGTACACGGCTATCGCACTCCCTTGGGATTTTTGTTTATCTTATAACCGTACTGGAACTTTACAATGTCCTTTTGGGTAAATAATGTCATATGACTATTTAATGATTGTAATATATTAATAGTATTCAATTCAATTATTATTTATTTTGACTTGAGAGTAAATTTGATAGTAGTATGTCTCAAAGGTAACGCAAATATATCAAATATTAACTTGATGTTCTTACATGATTCAGAAGGTCGTCAGACTTTTTTTAAAGTTAATAAACACTATTTTTCGTCAATGAAACAAATAGCACAGCTGAAGGGCCACAAGTGACTTTTGTTTCCTCTATGTTTAGCATTCCCACTTACCCTTTGAATGGGACTTATTGCGCTCTTAAAAATATTTGATAAGTATCGTTTTGCTGTACATGTGAAAGGCTTGTATATTGCGTAATAAACCAACAGTTAATAATATTATTACCATTAAAATGGAGCTGTTGTTTTATTATTTCTATAAGATATCACTCATAAAGTCAATTATATCTGCACCAATTTTAATTATGATTTCTGCATATTAAGTGACTATTTATATTCGTAAAGTATGCATATATATATATATATATATATATATTAACGTAAATGCAAAAGTCATCTAATAACTTCAATGAAATAGGGAACAACAAATAATTTCGCAATATTCTTCTTTTTCAAGTAAAATTACATACAAAAAAAAAATTACATACGCTCGAAATAAATGTATATGTGTACATTTTCTTTTTCCGCATGATCTATGTATCTTCTAAATGGGTTTACACAATGGTTTCATTTGCATTTTAATCTCGTATATGGTGAGGAAAAAAAGAAAATGTTTGTTCTTTCTTTTTTTAAGGTTGAATTATGCAAAGGAAACGAAAAATAAATAAAAACAAACCAATAGTCAAAAGTATGTTATTTGTTCAGAGACTCTACATAAAGTTTTATGAGTGCTGATATATTTAATGTATTCATATTAGTTTCATAGTTCTACATATAAATAGGTTAATATTAAAAGATACCTTAATTCTTATTTTTCAGGGTTATATTAAATGATTTATTTGATTTAAAGGCAATAATTCATTTAAATTAACTTAAATAATTATAATAGAAGGTTGTGACTTTTGAATATAATTTCATATTTATATATGCAAATAAAATAAGGAGCATTTTCTCGAATGTGTGAGTCTTCCTCATCATATATTTTGCAATGGGTGAAGAAGCCACACGTGAAAGTATATATTTTTATTTATTGCAGAGTGAGGATTTTTTTGTATAGAAAAGTAGAGAACATAATAACTTTATTTCCACCAGATAAAGACAACATCGGCATATATGAATTGCTAAGTACCATAACATAGTTTAATATATTATCAATATGTTTTAATTTATTCATTTTCACTATTCAATTCATCAAAAAGTGTCACTCTGTTTAATCCTAGGATCTAATGAAAAGATCTTATCTGGTCTATTCCTATCATAAATTGCCTATGAAAAAAAAAACGACAGAGGGAGAGTGAAAAACATACATATACACAAAAATATATTGTTATGCTTTTTATTACTATTTTAATACTTTTGATGAATATATATATTTATATTATCATATATTATTTTTTAAATATTCTATTGTGAGCTAATCTCTACATTTTTTTAACATTCAATTTTGACAGTGATGAAAAAAGAAACGTTTTTTCATCAAGTTAAACAATATCTTATGTTCACATCTTCTCCCTTTAAAAAAAGATATCCTTTTGTTCGTTTTTGTAATTTAATTAAACACTTTACTATTCATTTTATGCAAAGAAGAATAGAAACAAAAGCATTTTAACTTTTTAATGTTCATGTGCTGTTATTCACAAACAACAATTGTGTAGTTGTCAAACAACGTGCAGGGGATTATTATTTTGTTTGTAGTTACGCAACACTAAATGTACTCAAGCCATGCCTTTGTTTTGTGTGGATGAATGTAGCATTATCTGAGCATTCATTTGGAAAAGCTCTTTTTTATTCATAATTAGGTATTATTTGCTGAACCATTATGAGGGCACCATGATACTTTATGGAGCACATCGAGGTTATCTGATAATCACGTACTTAATATGGTTTTACGAAGTTAAAAACAGATTTTGCTTGATCTTTAATGCTCAAAGTCAATAAACTTTAAGACTCTGAATCAGATTTAAGCTATGTAAATTTATAATTTTTATCGTATTCAATTCACTTTTTCTTGTTCAAAAAGTCAAATTTCTATATTTTATTTTTTTACTGCATACATATTTTTTTTCTTGGCCAACAGGCCATTATATTTCAAACAAACAACAAACAATAGACATATTTAAAAAAACTTGAAAGAACATTTGGGTAAAAACATCATTTCTTACGACATGTATCCTTTAAAACTTTAATGTGGAGTTTAACTATTGATAAAATCCCCGAAATATCGGTGCATGATGCACTTCTCCTTGCATATAATACATGCTGTGTTTTGTAATTATAGAATTTATAAAACGTTCATCGAGTCCAACATAAAATCCTATAAAGTCGCTTCTCTTAGGTTGATAAAAACTTAAATTGTCGATTAAAAGATCGGAAACGGATTTATATAAAGGACCAAGATATATGCAGTCATATAAAAAGTGGTCACTGGACTCACTCTCCGTACGGCAAATATATTTTACTGCATATATTTATATTTTTTCAGTAGTCAAATGTGCTCAAGCTAAGATAACTCTTAATAAAAACCATACAACATTTTAATTACTCATCAGAACAGTAATACAGGGCAACCTCAAAAACCGGGACCAAAATTTGGTTAGACACCATTTTTTTTAGGTCTGAATGAAATAAAATTTTGGGCAAATATAGTGTACTATAAGGGAAGCATCATATTAAAAATCTAGGATCATTGTCGCTTTTTACTTTTTTTGTACCATGTACTCTAGATCACCTCATGTAGTTCCATACATTTCTATAGACATTCTCACAAATTAATAAAGGAGGTGTCAATCCCCTCCCTGATGACTCCCATGGGTTCCATTAGGCTTTTATTTTCTGTTTGTAGGCCTTGCTCTTCAGACTGCTTCAAAGAAATTGTGAAAGAGTCTCTCTAATAGAGTCCAAACGCTCTCAGCTAAAGGTAAGTTAGTCCATCGGTATATCTCGTGTAGGTTGGTGCAGGTGAAATATATCAAGACCTACCAATACTTAATACAACTCAACTATCTCCTCAGATTTTCTGAAAATAATCTTTGGAGGCCGATCTGTTTTCAAGACTGATTTTGAGTGGATACCCAAAAGGCAAGCTCCCCATTTTTTTGAGATGGAATTTTTTGGACGGAATGTCTGTGTGCAGTCTCATACTTCTTAAGAAGTTCGACTAGTTCTGAATTCTACTTTTGAATGGGGCTTTTCGTATTTTTGATTGGCGCATGAAAGTGTCCAGGGCTTACTTAATGGAGCATTATTTGAAGTATTCTTTGTACCACGTCCCACTGGAGTAATGGTGTAATCGAGGCCCTGTAATACAAAATGTCGACTAATAACCCGTCGTCTTACACGGTTTAGTAAATACGAAATATTGAAAATTCATTCAGATAATGTTAAATATAATCCCATTCTTTGATGTTATTATCAAATGTATAGTGCAACCTTGGAAATGGTCACATTCGCCTTTATATACCCTTTGATCCCATATTGTTTGTACGCAGACGCTTTTTTCTATCCATCTATCAAAAACCATCTACCTCCTATTGATTCAAAATCCATACACATTATTTTAATAACTCTGAGGAGATATGATGGAATTGGATTTATATACAACTTCCTCATATATCAAGATATAGTATTTGAGACCTCCCATGCAAGCTAGTATGTTTAGTATAGCCCAGATTCCATCCAACAAAAAAACTATTTAAATAACCAAAACCCAAAGATAAACAGCAGTTATTTGAAAATATTATTGATGAAAGTATTAGTCATATCATGTTTATTAATATATAATTATTATATAGTTTATAATTGATTATTATTAATTAAATATTTTTGGTCCGTGACAATTTGAAGTAATTATATAGGATTTTGACTAGTAATTATATACAATTAGTATTGTTGCTAAGTTACAAGCAACAAATATTTAAATTATTGCAAAGAGTTGCAAATATCATATGCTCAAATAAATTGCAGATATTTTTTACTCTTGAGTTTGTTGCAAAAATTATGTTCCTATATTATAATGTCTCATACAAAAGTATACATGTTTCATATATTTTTTTATAGTTTCAAGAAAACAGTAAATATATTATGGAAAACATACGTATAATAAGTTATTATAACGAAAACACTAGGACACGGAGAACTAATAGATTATGGACTTTAAATCGGATTATTATCTTCGTTTTTAATTATGTATGCGTATTATCTGTCTTTGTTCATTAACTTGGTATTTTAAAATTCGTTACATCATTGTTACAGAATTCATTAGGGTACGAATTTAGGTCTTTAAATGGAAAACTAATTATAAACTAGAATGTTTATTTATGTTTTATTGTAAAAAAGCACAATTTTCCTATTTTCCTATTTATTTAAGTATGTTACTTTTTGTCACTTAGATAAATAAAGGCCTTGCTGATGAGGGAAAAAAAACCATAAAATATCTTGTGAAAAATTGAAATTGAATTGAACCCTAGTGATGGGACATACTTCATTGAGAGATTGTTCTTTATTTATGAATGACTATTAAACAAGGGATATCTACTCTTCAAAGCTATAGGTAGTTGATACAAATGCAGTCATTACAAACCCTTATATATAAATATTTCAAAGATTGTTGAGTCTTATACTCCCGTTTTGCCGACTCTGTGAAGAAGACGAGAAACCCCTATCCACCTTATCTACGCGCGTATCCCTGAACAAGGTTAGAGATGGAGGAATTAGCCGAGCAGAGGAAAGAAGATAAAATCCCATAGAGGATTTTTGAAGAGCCTTTTATAAATTTAATTGATTTCGCAAAAAAGATGAATTCATAGAGAGTTTATTCTCGGTCGATACCGAATTGAGTTGGGGTTGTTTAGGGCTAAAAAATTAAATTGAATATATTTTATTGGTATCATTCTTTCCTTTTGAAAAATTACTAATACTTAGTGGTTTTGAAGAAATGATTTATTCTAAACAGAAATGAACTCCCAACTGAGCTTCAATGTATTGCAAAATACATACATTTGGAACCCTTTGCTCTATTTTCCATGCAAACAAACAAAAGTATGGAATAATGATCTAATCTCTTTCCAGAGCGATAGCAGGGTTCTTACTGAAATGCTATGAAGCCTTAAAGGAATCTTTTTAAAAATGCAATCGTCATGGATCAATCAAGTTCACCGATCAATATAATAACTGTAAACTCAATCGAGAAAAAAAATTGCTTAAAGAGTTTTTTGATGAAGCATATTGGACAAATGTATGTTAAATAATTTATTCTAAAAAATAGAAAAAAAGGGATCCACCATTAGATTTCAATGATGATATGTTTCATAAAAAAGTGTTTTACGTTACCCTTACAACAACCTCACTAAGTATCAGTTTTTGTTGATTTTTTCTTCTTTTTTAAAAAAATGCATTCTTTAACTTGATTCGATGAAAGAAAATAAGAGTAAATGACAAAAAAAACTAATTGCAATGTGCAATGAAACATTACCTCACGTTTGTTGAAGTGTGAATATCATTTCAGATAGCATCCTTGAAAATACTATTTTGTCACACTTCATGAGCCAACATGGGATGTGAAGAAAGGCACTTCCTATATCGCCTATTCATAAACTGTTTTAATAAGAAACGGACTATACTTTGGGATGTAATAATATTTTTATAATAAATGTATATCAATTAAGCATATAAAATTAAGAGAAGTTAGTTACCATCTATAAAAACCT